>JAAAKG020102849.1:0-15812 GCA_010014905.2 Druon quercuslanigerum | reverse complement strand
ATTTATTTTATTTTAAGGATTATAAATTAATTTGATTTTGAATCGCGCGCGTAAAAGTTTGACCAATGGGAGAATTTATCCAGTGGTAAGTCAAAATGATGCGCGTGCAGGCGGCCCCGACTGGCATCACTGGATGCAAGTTGCTGGCTTTAGGTCCAGGTAAATTAAAACTAATTAAGTCGTTTCAAACTTTTCGGCACACAATGGTAGCCCTCATCAGTGAGTTTTATTAAATCTGTGAAAAGTATATAATATCTTGCAGGTACGCAGTTTTACATTTAAAAAGCATTATTCTTTGATTAATATCTCAGAAGTGAAATTATAAAATTACTTAAGTTTATATTTGATTTAATATTATTAATAACAATTGATAAATCTTGCAGTAAAATTAAAACATTGTTTTATTGTGTCGAAGAACAAAATTGTTGAGTTTGCTGTTTTAAAAAATTTATCTTTTTGTACGAAAGAAATTTAACCCAATTTCTGTAAGGCAGAGAAATAATGTTAGATTATCAAAAATGTTGTAGTTGACAATAATTTTTAAAGTATTCTTCAAAGTGCAGGTTATTATTCAACCATAGTATTGTGACGTAATTTTTTTAAAATATTGACATGGGCGACAGACACAGCTAAGTGAAAAATATCGTTGTTTTAAAGTTACTAAATTGACAAAAAAAAATTTCATTAAAAAACATATTAAAAAAAAAGAAACTGTTTCTTTAATTAAAAACTTTTTTATTTATATTTTATTTATTCATTATTATTCTTATTATTATTATTTTTTTTTAAAATAAATTTGTGTACGGAAATTTAAGATTTTGAATTAAAGATTCAAATATAAAAATCCAAATTTGATGTCTGTTGAAACAATGTATTTTAATTAATCAGAAGTAGTCTAATAATGTTATTACTAACCTTACAAGAATTTGTATGCCAAATAATTGGTACAATTTTTTTCGTATAAAAAGATAAATTTTTTAAAATAACAAACTAAACATTTTTGTACTTCTCTAAAATAAAACAATGTTTTAGGATTACCGCAAGATTTATCAATAGTTATTAATAAATTTAAGTCAAATTTAAATTTAAGTAATTTTATAATTTCACATCTGAGATATTAATCAAAGAATAATGCTTCCAAATATAAAACTGTGTACCTACAAGAAATCACGTACTTTTCGTTTGAAACAACTTAACTAGTTTCAATTCTCCTGACCCTCAAGCCAACAACTTACATCAACAATTTCTACCAAATTTATTATTGAGGGTCAATAGAATCCCCCAGCGATTATTACATTTTTTGTTGCTAATTCGTATTTTTTTGAAAATTCAACTAACTGGTTAAAGTTTGAACTACTCTACTGGGTAAAGCTCTTTACGAGGGCCGATTAGTATTATAATTGTATATTTTAAATTTGGAATCTTCTACTATACGTTCGAATGTTAAGTCGTTGGAAATCTCTTCCGGCTAAAGCAGCAGCATGGAAAAATTTTCAACTGACATGGAGAATTTTCCACAGTGCCCACACGGGCTAAATGCATGAAGCCAACGTGCGATACTTCCTTGTTTCCCCCCACATTCGATTTGCCTCATCCTCGAGGCGTTCATGCATGAAACACGTGGTTCTCCATGGACATCCATTGTGAAATTCTCACGTTAATTGGTACCGTTGAAGGACCTCCTTCTAATGAAAACACACACCACGAAAAAATTTTAAACACATTACTAAATAACTGAACATACATAAACGTTGTTTCATTTTTCTCATCGAATTTGTGATTCAAAAAAATCAATTTTAATCATTTCAAAACATACTGTTCAGTGGAAAATTTAGGTAGACAAATTTAAGCCATAAGTTAGCATAGGTTGTTTTTAATTCAAAAGAATTCGATGGAATTGATCAAAATTCCAGGTGAATTTAAACGAATTCAGGATAAATTTTTAAAAAATAAAGTAAAAATAAAAATAGAGTGATTGTAGAAAATTTTAAAAAAATGAGAAGAATTGATTGAAATTAATAAGAATTAAAGTAAACTGCAAACAATTGAAAATATTCTGCTGATTCTAATACATTTGGATTCAATTTGGAAGAATTCAAGAGAAATCAAACTAGAAAATCCCTAAGAATTGAAGAAAAGTTAAAAAAATCAAGAGGATTTCAAAGAATAATTTTGTTCAAAGAATTTAGGATAACTCAAGGAGAATTTATGAGGCATTTGAAATTAATTCAAACGAGTTGAACAAAAATGAAAAAATAAGAATTTAAAGGAATAAAAATCAAAAAAATTTCATCATATTAAGTAAAATTGCAGTGAACCTTATTCTAGGCAAAGTAAATAGAATTTAAGTGAACAGGAAAAAACGAATTAAAGAAAATTCGTGTCAGTTTAGAAGTGTTTAAGTTAAAATTCGATTTTGCAATGAATTGAGATAAATTCGGAAGAAATTGAAAACAATTTTAAAAAATACTTAAGAATTCACAGTTAATTAAAAAAAATGTTAATTAAACGAAAACTAAAGGTTCCATTGAATTCAGTAGAATTGAGCAAATTTGAAAGAATTCAAGTGAACTAAAAAAATTGAAGGAAAATTTAAAACCTATGATAGTACTTTGGTATTATTGGGAACATTTTTTTCTTTCTGGTGATGAACTTATTATTTTTACGGAAATTAAAGTTAATTAATAGGTTGTTTAAAACATTTTAGGGCTGCGATCCCAGGACTGCGGTTTAAGATTTTATACATAAAAAAGACACGCAATTATTTTCTCACAGAATGGAAAAAGTTTAGAGGGTGCTCAAGAAATGTGCTTGAAGAAAAAAAAAATTAAATAGTACAAAACACATTTTTCAAACGTGGAAAATTCCTCGTACGTTACCCTCCTTGTTTGTTCTATGTCAGCTGCGCGTGCGAGTATCTGGGCTACTCGTGCCAAGCCCTCATAGTATCATTTTGCATTTGTCAGCGAGAATCCGTTAAAGTTTTCAGAAAGCAAACTGGAATCAAGAAGACCTCTTGCCATAGTGGCAGACAGAAAGTTGACATTTTTACTGATATGCAAATGAAATATATACCATGTAGTACTCGAGCATATTTTGCAAATGGTTAAAAGCACGTGGAATTACTACCCTAAACAAAAAAATAAAATCAAAACTCAATTTCTCAATGAGATTGGAAATATAAATTCTTACAAATCTTGGAACGACGTCGTTTAGCGTTTGTGAAAAGCTCTGAAATAAATGATAAAACTCGTTCCCTACGTAGCTTAGTTGGTAAGAGCACCAAACCAGCAAACCTGTAGACCTGGGTTCGAACCCCTGCGGAGTTAGAGATACATTTTTTTCACAGCTAAGAATAAAAAGGAATAATTTTATATTTAACGTTAACATTCTCCATCCGCAATCTCATTTATATTAAAAATATTAATCTAGTGTGGCTACAATACTTTGTTTTAAACATTTCTTGACATTTCTTGAATCTCATAAGATTTTTAATACAGAACCTTTTTTAAATGGAATACAACAATTTTTATCATAAATTTATCAATTTTGTGTTTTTTATTATCAGGGGTGCCATAGCCTAAGTTACTTTCAAAAACTGAAAAATCTAACTATTTACACCGAAAAAGTGACCAAAAGTGAGAAGAATGCAATGAAATTCAAGTGAATTTAAAATAATTGAAAACTATAATAAAGTTAATAGAATTCAGTAAGTTTTAAATAAATAAAAAACTAATTCAAAGGATTTTAACAGAATCATATTATCATAAAAAAATCAAGAGAAGTCTGAAAAATTAAAAAGAATTTTAAAAACTTCCTTTAAAATCACTAAAATCTTTAAATAGAAACTCAAAGAAAATGTAAAAAATATTTGAAAGGGTCTTCAAATATTTTCTAAATTCCTTTAAACCACTATAATCCTTGGAAATAAACTCATACGAATTGCAAAGAATATTTGAAAATCTCTTCAAAACTTTGAAATCCATTACAATATTATAAAATAAAGTGAAATTTTATCAACTGTAATGTTTCTTCCTGATATCCTGAAAAATTCCATGCCTTGGAATCTTTTAAAATACCTTACAATATTTTTGAAAATTTTACAATTCACTCAAATTATTGAAACCTATTGAAAATTCCTTGGAATATCTTAAGACACACAGCAATATTTCAAATTCTTTGCAACATTTTGAAATCTGCAATTTTTTAAAGCTCTTGAAAATTCCTTGACATTTTTGAAAATCCCATAACATATATTAAATCCTTTTAAACCTCTTAAATTATTAAAATCTATTGAAAATTCTTTGGAATCTCTTAAAATACCCAACAATGTTTCAAATTCTTTGCAACATTTTGAAAACTCCTGTATATCATTAAAGCTCGTCAAAATTCTTTTGAATTTTTGAAAATACCATAACATATATTAAATCTTTTGAAACCTCTTAAATAACTAAAATCTATTAAAAATTCCTTGGAATCTTTAAAGATATCATGACATTTTTTAGATCTTTAAAATCTTTGGAAATATCTTTAAATATTTGAAAATCATTGAAATCCTACGAAATTCTCCAGTTATTGTGAATAAATTCTTTGAATTCCATTAAAATATGATGAAATCCTATTAAATTAGATGAAATCTGATTAGACTTCATAAAATCCTTGAAAATCCTTTTAAACTTTCTAAAACTTTTAAAAATGTCTTGCAATTTTTTAAAATGCCCTAAAACATTTCAAATCGTATCGTTGAGATTCCATTAAAAATAACAAATATTTCAAATCCTTTACAATAATTTTTAATCCCTTGAAATCTTTTAAATTCTTTGAAATCCCTTAAAATCATTGAAATCTATTGAACATCCCCTTTGGAATTTGTTAAAATATCCTTGAATCTTGGACCTTCTTTAAAATTTTCGCAAATACCTGAAAATATTTTTTAAAAACTTGAAATTATATGAAATAGTTTAATTTTGCGAAAAAAATTTTTTTAATCAATGAAAATATCATGAAATGTCCTGAAATTCATGAAATCCTATTGTATTTCCTGAAATCCGGAAAAATAAATTAAATTAAAATTAAATTAAAATTAAAATTCTTTGGAATCTTTTAAAATACTTTAAATACTTCAAACCCTTTTCAATAGTTTCAAACATATAGCAACTTTTCTATAAATTTCTCATAATCTTTTAAAACACTCTATGATATTTTAAAAGAATTCAGGAAAATTCATAAATAGGGATAGGCTTCACAAATCAATAACATGGCCGTCTCATTTTGAAAAGTATGGCAGTTCTGATTATTCCTGTCCGAATATTTTTCTTGAAATCCCTGACGTACCCCGACTAATAAAATTCTCTGACTTTTCCCTGATTTCCAGGTTTTCCCTAACTTCCGGTCATCCTGGTTCATATTCCGGATAAATTGCACTGCGGTTGACCCTGTACTCGATCGAAGTGAATTTAGAAATTTAGCCACCCGCTTAACCTTCTTTTCATTATATAGTGCAAAACTCGTGGGGGATCTTATTTTTAGTAGGAACGAGTTGCGACCTTAAGTTTCTTGATTTACTGTGGGTACCCAGATTGTTGGTGAATATTAATCAATGTCTCTTGGCTAGGATTCCCTCATTTGTAGATTTTACGCGCATCTTTCGGATCATGACCTCTGACATCATCCGGAAAAATTGGACTCTAATGCTAATCTCACCTATCGGCCGTCTACCACGGTAAATGCAGGTGCAAATGGTGAGTTATTTTTAGTAACTTTGCTTGCGTGGGTTGTAATTGGGTAACGAGAACGAGGAAAACGAGAATATCTCGGAAATGAATATTATACGGCATACTAATTTTGAACAGTCTGCATTGAAGTCGAACTCAGCTTCTGGGATCAAGGATTTTAGATTTGAGCACCAAACTTCCTTATTGACTCAGGGGACATTTCCTTTGGCCGCTTATTAATATCTGATGCTTCAAATTAAATGAAAGGATTATTCTAGTCTCCCATAAGCCCTCACATGTGGTATCCTCTTAAAAGATTGAATTACTCTTGATTGTTTATGAATAGAATTAAATGAGTTCAATCTCTTAAAATCATTCATCTGAAAGACGTCTAAAAGTTAGTTTAAACTGCTTGAAGACGAGAAAGAAATTGAAAGCAAATCAATGAATAATAAAAAGAAAAACTCCGACAACCTGTTCCTAGGACCGATCCTAGTGGTTAGGAAAAACATAAATGTTCATTGGTCGACAACTAATGCAAGACCTGATTGCTGCAGCAAGTTCACCTTCTGCGGTTGGCTCGACTAATGAAGACCCTTTTGCGTGCAACCCCGTTCTATTTATAAACCGCTGAAGGAGGACTGACCGCCTTGCTGGATTATCCGCTCAGAAATAGCTACTACATTATCTTGGATAAGGCAGTTATTATCGGCCATAGTCCAAGAATAACTCTCAAATGTAAACGACATCCTCACCGTTTTAGTTACCAACCCTGAGATAAGTTGTGATAGGCCATGATATTCACATCGCCTTGAGACAACAACTGATGAAGATAACAAATTAATCATTTCTTCAAGCAAATACATTTAAAGCTGAAAATAGCACCTAATCACCTTTTAAAAGTTTACCTTCTTATACTTATAGCTGTTAGGGTAGAGCGGCTCAGGAGCGATCGGCGCGGCGGGGCAAGAGCGACTTTGTAAATAACACTGCTATTCCTCAAAGATTTTCATTCTTCTTTCCAAATAACTATTCTTCTTTGTTTGAGAAATGATGCTATAAACACGAATATTCAAAATTTACGTTGTAAAAGAAAAAATGTGCAGAAATCAGTTTTGACAACTAAAGAATGGAATGCAACGTTTGCAACATTAATAGAAATAATTAGAGCATCATAATTTTATATACTATAAAATGAAACTTTATTCTATGAAACAATTATAAAAATTAAACTTTATCCAAACCCACAAATAGATGAAATTGAGAAAATAAATGAGGCCTCACTATCATAGCAGGAGAAGTAAATTTTCCATTACATATAAAAGAAGCAATTAAATCATACAATTTTCACATCCTCATATTTAGGGGTATGTAAAATTCATGTTGAAAATTAATATTTCTTTGTTGAAAATTTATTTTTTAAACTGAACATTTAAATGTGTCATTTCTGTTTGAAAATTCATGTTTCCTGATTTAAGATCAACCATTTTTTGAAAATTCATTTATTTGGTTGAAGATTGAACTATGTTAAGCTGAAAATTGCACTATTCCAAATTCGTTCTTTTGGACAGGAACCTTTCCCAGTTGTAAATTCATCATTACTGATTCAAAGTGAGCTTTTTGTGGAAAATTTTAACTCTTCGAGGTGAAAATTTAACTCTTTCATTGAAAAATCATCTCTTTTGTTCATTTGTTTAGATCATTATTCCACAGATGTATTTTCCCCTTATAACTCCTTGAAGATCTTCAGGCATACCTATCAGTCTTTCTTTGACAAGATTCCTTCCTTCCTCTTAAGTAATTTGTTATCGTTGTCCCAACCATGTCTGATATACTTAATAAAATATTGAACATCTCAAGAAAGCTCAACAAAAATCATAAGGAAAGTTGCCTAGAATAAAGACAATCAACTAAATCTTCCAATTCAAATGAAATATATCCATCGATAATAAAGCCGTTAATTGGCAGATGTGAAAGTATCGTTTTCAAGGATACCTTTTATGTAATGAATTTACGACACTTTGTCTTGTGATGAAGATCTCATTGTTTCTGCACAAGAAGATGTTGTATGCACTTTTCAAGGCGCCTTTCGCAGCACTCACTACTTTCCAGAAGATGACCATTAAATGATTAAAAAGCAAAGAAACGTATTTCTTTTTCGGGATAAAATAACAAGGGTTTTATGAGCAAGAATACTCGTGAACGAGAAAAGCACCAATGAACAATTGACATTGAGTCTGGCTTTCACGGAAACTTAAATTCTGGCCTCGAGGATATAACCGGTTCAATGTTTTAGCTTACGTCACATTAGCTCTTTACGAAGATCAGCAATGCGAATTTACTATTTCTTTTGAGTTACAAGAAGGTCAACAGCTTTTAAGAGCCTAAGTTTTCTAACCAGGAAGTCAGTCGGATATACAAATATAATTCAGTTGGTTATATAGGAACCGAATCTTTTTCAGTTTTTTCTTCTGAGTTTAATTAAAGCAAGAAAAATTAAAAATAGCTGATTGCCACTGATGGAATAACTTACTTTTTAAGAAGGAATATTTAACGTTAACCTTAAATCACGAAAAAATTAACTAGTTGTCCTTATCGTTTCAAAACGTAACTTTATCTTAGTTACTTTTGCAAAAAAGTAACTGCTGTTATTATAAGAAATATATGCTAAAACGGAAAATAGTTTTCCTTTATTTATTCAATCAACTGCCGATATAATCCACTGAATTCGATGAATTTTTTTTGGAATTTCCATTTTCTTATTTGACCCTAATGATTCTTTAATCAGATTCTGATACAATAATTCTATTCATTCATACATTTATCTGAATTTAATGGATTTGTTTTATTAAACCAGTTTTGTTCTATTTTCTTGAATTATTAATATTTTCGATTTTTTAATTTCAAATTTCTCGAATTTCCCTCGAGTTTTTTTAATTGCTTCGTTTTTGTGTAATCAGGAAATTTTTCAAATTCTTTTAAATTCCCTTGGATTTTTTTTACTTCATTCCAAATTTAATCAATTTAACGATTTTTTTTAATACTGTTGCATCGTTTTTAATTCAATTGGATTTTTATCAATTATTCCATAGAATTCTTCTCATATTCATTAAATTTCTCTAATTTTACTATAATTTTTATAATTCGTTGGTTTTTATGTTATTTTATTTCAATTCGCTTACATTCCATTGAATTCGCGTGAATTATTTTTACTCCGAGTTTACTTAATTCGATGACAATTTTTATAATAAATTTTTATTCTGTATTATATATTTTAAAATTCTTACGGATTTCATTAAAGTCACCTGCATTTATCCTAATATGAGTTTAGGCAAAATATTTTCGATTTTTTGCAATTCATTTAAATTCTCTCTCATTTCTCTTAATTTTCTTGAATTTCACCTGAATTTTATTTAATTCCTTCATTTTTTTCATTCGTTTTTTTTAGTTCAATCAAATTCTGTTGAATTCGACCTGAATTTTGTTCCCTCCCATTTTTCTCAATTCGACGGATCTCAATTCATAGTCAATTCATTCATACTCAATTCATTATTTAAATCTTGTTTAATTATATTCTTTCAAATTATTAGAAATTTTAATCAAATCTTTTAAATTCCCTTGAATTCTCCTAAATGCACGGGAATTTTATGGAAATAAGTAGAAATTTTTCGATTTTTTGGAACCTGTTTGAATTAATTTGGAATTAGCCTTGAATTCTTATTTATTTATCTTGAATTCTTTAACAAAATATTATTTTGAATTATTCCAATTTTTCCCTTTTACTTACATTTTTTCAATTCACTACAATTTTTTTCAGTTCAGAAGAATTTTTGCAAATTGCACCGTAAATTTTTATTAATTTCATAGAGCTCACAAAATAGACTGATGAACTATATTTTTAACTAGTCGCTGATCAATCTTTCTAGCAATTACCCCAGACGAAGAGTTTAACAATGTCATCACATATCAGAGATTACACAAAAATACGAACGCTGACTGATAAGCTCATAGTAAAATTCATACTCCTTACTCTAATCACATTCACTAAGTAAAGCTCTCCACGAGGGCACATTAGCTGAAAATTTTGACCACACATTTTTATAAATTATAAGTGCATTAATTATAGGAAATAATTCTGAATGGATATTGCCTTATAAAAGATAACTGGATATTGAAATAAAGAAAAAATTAATGCAGACGGATTTTTAAAATGAAAGATGCATGAGTTTGCATGAAATCTCGAAGTGATAACGCCACTCGAAAGTTTCCATTTAATTAAACATCCAATGATCGAGTCAAGTGACACGACATTGACTCGCCATTGGGACAATTCAATAATTTCGGATCGACCGATTGTGTTCTCGCGTTCAAATCGACAATATTAATCTTTTGATCAAACAGGCCATTGAAATCGCTGATAGTGATCAAACTTACATTCATCCTGGAGAATAAAGAGGTAAAAATAGTCCTTCTTTTTAAACATTCCTCGAAATAATTTGCAATAAAATTGTAGAATTAAAGCGCAAAACTCATTGCTTTAACCTTTTTATTTTATCAAAGACTATAATTAGCAAAAATAGATTCGTATTAACCGAAATCAACCGCTCGCCGAAAATGAATTCTAAATAAATAGTCTGTCTTTTTCTCAATAAATTTTATATTCCAATGCAAAGAAAATTTATGAAAAGATGACAAAATTGTTACAAAATACCAACTTCGAAAGTTTTTGGCTTTCTTTGACATTTCCCTGATCAATTTTGCGTTTTTTAGATACTTTTTTCAATTCAAACAAATAAATTTTGAACCCGAAATAGAAAAATTAAATTTGCACTGAAAAAAAAAAATTTAACCAAGAAATCACGATATATCAAGAAAACTGTAATAGCTGACAACCCCGCCAAAAAATATATGTTAATCGTCAATTAAAAAAGGTCGAATTACCGAAAAAATACAAATTTTGAACAAATTAGTTGGATCTTAAACCAAAAAAAAACTATTTTTCAAACCAAAAAGAGGAATTTTCAACAACAAAAAAACAGTTAAATTTTTACCTAAGACAGAGTAATTATCGAACAAAAATAAGAATTTGTAAAGAAAATACATAAATTTTAAAAAATAAAAAACATAAGTTTCAACCAGAAACAGAATAGTTAAACTTTCATTTAGAAAAATTAATTTAAAAAATGAATTTTTAACAAAATAGTTGATATTCATATAAAACTAAATTTTCAGCTTTTTAGCAAAGTTTAAGTCTTTAAACTAAGTAATATATTTTTCGACCAAAAAATATTAATTTTCAACAAAAAATGTAATAGTTGATATATCAAAAACAAAAATATTTGACTTTTAAACCAGAAACAGATGATTTAAAACAAAAAAGAATTACATTTAACGAAAATTATTGAATTTTCAACAAATTAATTAAAATAAATTCAACTTTAGTTTATCGAAAATTCTTACTCTTTATTGGAAAATACCTAGAGACAATTCTCTTTAAATTTTTTAAACTTGAAGTTTGTTTCTCTTAGGTAAATAATTAACAGTTGCTTATTATTTTCGATCGAAATAAAACTGATTAAAGTTTGCAAGGAAGTTTGACCGTGACGAAGCCTTCGAATAGCCGAATTTCCATAATGAGGATTCAAAGACAATTTAAAAGGTTATCCACGGTCTCCAAATAGAGGCGAATCTATAAGTTGATGTAAATTATCCATCATGTGTACATATTGCGTAACAATATATGAATACATTAAAAATAATAATTATAATGATTATGATATTAGATACTACTGAAAAGTTTAAACAAATGAGATAAAAATATTAAGAATTTAAGAACATAAATAAAAAGAAAATTTTCCAGAAGAATAAGATTATCTATAATAAAAATGGCATGCCCTTGCTTACAAACTAGTTAACCCGAGCATACTTTATTATACATAAAAGTCTTGTGACGTAGAAATTTTATCTGTAACGTCATATCTGGACGCATTTAGAACTATCGATCAGTAAATTCTCGTCACAGGGCTAGACACTATAGATTAAGACGCTTCTATTTTTAAATCTACTACGAACTATGCCTATATATTTTTTTCACGTCACAAAATAATAATAACCACAAGCTGAAAGAAGGTTAATAACTAATTTCAAAAATTTTACCATTTTTTAGGTCAACAACATGAGTCACATTTTGTCTATCAAAAGATGAATTTGTTTTCATAGCAAAACAATGTGTTTACTTAGAAGCATTAGAAGTAAAGTGTTAAATACACTTTTGTTCTACGAAATGTGAATGTTGAAAATAGAATCTCACAATCCTAGACGCTAGGTCAAAAGAAAGCACACCATTAGGTGAAGACAACTGAGATGCAGAGGACGTCTAATTTTCAGTGTGCTAGGCCGGATGCGATGTCAAGTTGGAAATTGAGGGCACGTGGTGATCAAGGCTTATTCTTATGCAAAAGAAGGGCAAAGATTTTTAATTGGAGTGAGCTAGATTTGTATTTTTTTTGCAATGAAATCGCAAATCTTATGACATCTGGGAAACTGGTTCAATATAAGGCAAGGTAATAGAAAAG
This sequence comes from Druon quercuslanigerum, assembly GCA_010014905.2. Taxonomy (NCBI): domain Eukaryota; kingdom Metazoa; phylum Arthropoda; class Insecta; order Hymenoptera; family Cynipidae; genus Druon; species Druon quercuslanigerum. The sequence goes on along the minus strand of JAAAKG020102849.1, from coordinate 3,523 downwards.
GAAGCATTATGTCCTTTGGCTGATTATTATATTCGTGGATGGCCCTTTTTGACGACAAAGGTGTGGATTTCGGGACAGTGAAGGTGTGTGGGTTCGCGTTTCCAGATGAAAAAATTGTGATAGTAACGGAGACAATTGAAGGCTTGTAGAGAATATATTGAGCAGACTGAATGCTAGCCAGAGGAACATCAGCCTTAAAATTAACGTGGATAAAACAAAAATTATGGTGTTTGAAGGGAAGTAGGAGAAAACAGTATGTTATATTTCCTTAGACAATGAGGATAGACCAGGTTGATAAGTACGTGTATCTTGGTAGTTTATTTACTGCTGACGAAAAATTGATGGAGACATTAGCCAGGCATACAAACGAGGATAGGAAGGTTATCGGCAGTGTAGGAGCCATTGCCAGAAGTAAAAATATAGCAAATAAAGCTACTGCAATAATTACAGAGGGATCAGTTTATTAAGTACCATAAGGAAAATATACTCAAAGATACTTATTCGTAGGGTAATGAAAATAACATAAGGAAAGATTTGGGAAGTCCAAAGTCCGTTTATGTCAGGAAGGTCATGTACAGATCAAATATTCAGCTTAAGGCAAATCACAGAAAAGAGTTTGATAGTGGGCAAAAAAGTTTCCTGTACATTTGTTGACCTAGAAAAAGCTTTCGACACGGTAGATAGAAGCAAACTTTTGGAAGTCCTGAAAGAGTACGGTGTAAATGGATGGCTCCTACAAGCTATAAAAGCAATATATATGGGTGGCAAAGCGAGTGTAAGGGTAAATCGGAAATCGAGTGACTGGTTCGATACTATACAAGGCGTTAGACAAGGATGCGTTATCTCTTCATGGCTATTTATATTATTTACGGACAAGTGTTTAAAAATAGCTTTTTTCGACGAAGAAGGTGTGGATCTCGAAACAGTAAGGGTACGTGAGTTAGCGTTCGCAGATGATAAGATTGTTATGGCAGCATGAAGAGAATGAGCCTCAAAATTAACGCAAATAAAACAAAAACTATGGTGTTCAAAGAAAAGCGTGAGAAAACAATATGCAACAAAAAAAAACAGTATATTCATAGATTTGCCATACCTATATGAAGCACGAAATTCTTCACTAGAACCTGACAGGGCACCTATCAGATTTTTCTAGATTGTAGATAATCTGATAGGAGACCCAACCAGTTTTTTCTAGACTAGATATTCTAATAGGGGACTCAACCAGTTTTTTCTAGACTAAATATTATGATAGGGACCCCATCGGATCCCAACTTCAAATAGGGAAAAATAGAGAAATTTCTGCACGGGTTATGGTTAAACTACTTCTAACAAAATGCATTATTTTGCTTTGGCTAAAGATTTATCATATGACAGTTGAAAAATCATATTTTCGGAGTGAAAATTGTATTTTTTTGTACAAAGTTTATCTTTTGGGCTTAAAAATTAAACAATTTGGTACAAAATTAAACTATTGAATGATTGCAAATTACATTTCTTTATTTAAAGTTCATATTTTTGGTTCAAAATTCAATTGTTTCGTAACAAATTAAACTATTTTGTTGTCGTTTAAAATTCAACTATTTGGTTGAAATTTGAACTACCTTATTAGAAATTAATTCTCTTAATATTTACCTCTTTAGGTGAAAACAAAAGTTTACTGCCGTCTGGCATGAGATACTTTACCTCGCTCATTCTGTCTATATCAGATAAATTAATTCTTTTATCTGAAAATTGAAACGTAGTTCTGTAATGGCCTTGTTTTTATGGTTGCCTACAATTAAGCTGATGTCTAAAATTTTACAATACATAATTATGTCCTAAAAAGAGCCATTAGGAGTCTTCAATTTAAAAGAAAACACAATTATGGCTCACCCTTAGTCTTTTGTATAGTTAAAAACATGTCCCACTTGGTCTTCGGCCTGAGGCAGCAAGATATGCGTTCTAAAGAAGAAGGTAATGAAGCTGAAGTCTGAGCGAGACGCGTCGTCTAGTCGTCGCACCTATCTGTTTCTTAATTGTTTGAATATATAATTTGTTCACTGAGAGAATAACCTGCAGAAGTGCATCTTTACGTATTTGGGCGGAGATACTATCAAAGAAGGAATTGTCTGGACAAAAGTGTCCAACATTGAAGCGTGCAGGTACGTTTCTAAGTACGCCGGACGTAATTTGGTCCGTCTGTAGGTAATTCTCTCGGCGAACAGGGTATAGTTAATTGTCTCCAGATTTTTACTCGTCGATACAAATAATTGTATATTCAATAATCAGGATAAATCAATCACACAGAGTCTTCTTTATGTTACAGCATGAAACAAGCTCACTCTTGGTTTCGAATCAAGACTTTTTTTATGCGTAAGTTGAAAAATCAACTATGTGGTAAAAAAATATATAAATGTTCTACACATATACCTGCTTAGTATAGACCCAATGGTAAAACATCCTTTTTTCGTTCGTGTGTTCATGTTAGAGTGACAGATAATCGTAAGATTCACGAAATACTTAATAGTTTGTACTATGCTAAGCTCAAAAATAATTATTTTTGATCCATATAAGCAGTAAAAAATTTATATTGTATCCACCTATATTCCTATTTAGTATATACCCAATGGAAAAATGTACTGTGTTATTTTTTATCCGGATATCAGTAAAAATGCATATTGTTTCCACATGGTTGGTATAGAACCAATGAAAACATGTCCCGTGTTTGCGCATTCCTGCGTTAAAGTGACAGATAATCTTAAAGTTAGACAAATATTGGATATTTTTAAATATTACAAGCTCAAAAAGGGTTATTTCTGATCCGGATAGAAATATTTGAATTTGTATTTAGTTACAAATATCTATGATTTTGTGACTTTTATGATTATATCTGTCACTTTAACATCAAACCGCGAATACAGGATATTTTTTTATTTAATCTATGCTAGGCAGATAAATATGCGGATATAATTTCCATTTTGACTGCTTATTCGGATTAGAAATAAATATGTTTAAACTTACAATAGTTAATTATATCTAAGATTTTGTGAATTTTATGATTATTTGTCACTTTAATATTAACGCACAAACACCGGACATTTTTCAATTTGGTGTATGTTAAGCAGGTATATATGTGGATGTTTATAAATAACCATTTTTAAACTTATAAATTGAAAATAACTTTAATATAAAGTAAAAAATATTTATTATTTCGTGAATTTTACGATTATCTGTGACTTTAACATCAACGCGCGGACACAGGGCATTTTTCCATTTAGTCTATGCTAAGCCGGTAAATATGCGGATACATATGCACTTTTTACGGACTATCTGAGTCAGTAATAACCATTTTTGAGCCTTTGGTAATGAGAAATCTATAATTATTATTCCATATTTTGACATATATCGACCTTGCGGAACTGAAGATATTTTTTTGAGGCATCTACCAGATACTTTTCAGCCCTACCAAAAAATGAAAGAAAATATTACATTTTTCCTCTACGCCTTTTTGTATAAGTTAGATAACAAAAACTTATTTAATTAT
>JAAAKG020102838.1:0-11447 GCA_010014905.2 Druon quercuslanigerum | reverse complement strand
GATTCGTCCTGTTAGATTTAGAAATAAACAATTTTGTTTAAATTTCGTGTTTTTTGATAGAACATTATTCTTCTTTTGTTGGGAAATTCATTTTTGATTAAAAAATTTTATTATAAAAAAAATTCAGCTACTTGTGAGCGCATTTTGAAAAAAATTAAGACCACTTTTTCCTGAATTTGAAAATTCTGTGTACGGATATTTATAGTTTTAGAAAATATTTTCAGAGTTATAGCATTTTGAACATTTTTAAAATCAATCGAAAACTCAAATTTTAGGCCAAAAAAACAAACAAAATTTAACTATTCTATTTTAGAAAATTAATTTTCTAGATAAAGCATTATTAAGAATATTTAACTTTTTGACAAAATTAACTTTATTTAATATTATCTTCCCAAAATAAAAGTTCCACCGTTTTCTGGATGATTCGTCCTGTTAGATTTAGAAATAAACAATTTTGTTTAAATTTCGTGTTTTTTGATAGAACATTATTCTTCTTTTTTTGGGAAATTCATTTTTGATTAAAAAATTTTATTATAAAAAAAAATTTAGCTACTTGTGAGCGCATTTTGAAAAAAAATAAAAACCACTATTTCCTGAATTGAAAAATTTTATGTACGGATATTTATAGTATTAGAAAATATTTTTAGAGTAATAGCATTTTCAAAAATTTTAAACTCAATCGAAAATCCAAATATTAAGCCAATAAATTGTAAATTTAACTATTCTATTTTTAGCAAATTATATATTTTGGGTTAGAGAATCACCTATTGGGTTAAACTCTTCTGTTAAAAATTCATTTTTTAAACATTTATCATTTCAGTCGAAAGCTGATCTCATTAATTGAAAATTAATTTTAGTTTTTTAATAAATCATTTTTTTAAATAACAACGTAACTGTTTCGTCCTTTACTAAAAAATTGGTATTTTTCATCAAAAATCGAACTTTTTTAGTTAAAATAACATAATTTAATCTTCTTTATTGAGTATATCCTTTTAGCTTCGTAAAAATACAACTGTTTGGCTTTAATTGAATTAAATTTTGTTGAAAATAAACTTTTTTGTTAAATGTTCATAATTTTGTTTTAATTTTAATTATTTGTCCAAATAATAAACCATTTTTAAGAAAATTTAATTTTTCTTACAAAATGATCTTTTTGTTAAGTAATTATATTTACGGGATGTAAGTTCCGCCCTTCTGTAGATGATTCGTTTTTTTAGGTTAAACAATTATGTTAAAAAATCTTTTTTTTTTGGTAAAACATTATTTTTCTTGTCGCAAAATTCAGTTTTTAATTGAAAAATTACGTATTTGGGTAAAAATATCTATTTTTAGTTGAAAATTCAGCTGCTTGGTTGAAAATATTAATATTCTATTTTTAGAAAATTTATCTTTTGGGTTAAAAAATTATCTATTGATTTAAACTCTTGTTACAAATTAATTTCTTCTGGATTTATCACTTTTTTGAAAAAAACTCAGCTCTTCAGTCGAAGATTTGTTTTTTTTTGTTTGAATAATTTTTTTAACTAAAAACGTCACTGTTTCGTCCTTTGCTAAAAATTGATATTTTCCTTCGATAATTGATCATTTTTATTTAAAGTTGATATTTTATGGTTGAAATATAATATATTTTATTTAAAATTCGTCTTTTTAGTCGAAAAATAATCTTCTTGGTTGAAATTTATTTATTTATTTAAAATTTTCACTGTTTAATCCTGATTTGATCTGGTTTATTTAAAGATTCAACAAACTGTTTAAACATTAAATTTGGCAAGCAGCTTATATTTTTGGTTTAAATTTAAATATTTAGTTAAGACTTAAGCTATTTAGAGAATTTAACTTTCCCGTAGGAAAATGACTATTTAGTTCATAAATTATATTTTCATATTAAAGGTTTTTGTTTTTGGTAAAGGATTCATTTTGCTGATAAAAAATTCATCTTTTTGATTAAAAGCTTAGCTAATTGATTAAAAGTTTATCTTTTATTGTTAAAAATTTAGCTACTTGGTTGAAAGTAGAACTACTTTGTTAACTTTTTTCTTAAAAAAGAAGGATCTCCTGGAGAAAAATTCAACTATTTTATGCTCAGAAAATTAATCTTCTGTGTTAAAAAATCTTTTATTGATTAGACTATTTTTTCTTACATTTTTTTTAGATTTATCAATTTAGATAAAAATTCATCTCTTGAGTAGAAAAGTCATTACGTTTTTTGCACACTAACATTAACATTAACTACAAAAATCTTAATTTTTTAAATTGGCTTTTAAATGTAGTCCAGAAGACTTTCTTAATTATAATCTATACATTCTATTTGTTTTAAAAATATTTTTTTTATTAATCACATTATTGCGATTATTATTTGAAAGTTTGAAAATTGCAATCTTCCTCCAACCCCGTCTTCAAATTTTTCTGAAATTTATAGAAAATATAATTAAATTATTAGAAAATTTATTTCCTTTGTTACCAATTAAATTTTATTTCAAATTAAAATCCGTCTTGGTTAGAATATTCAATATTATATTTTTATTATAATTTTTATTGAGAATTTACGTTTGCCTGAATAATACTTGAACTACTGGGTTAATCATCCACTTTTTAATAGTTAAAAATTCATTATTTAAATTAAAAGTTTATTTGTTCAAATCAAAATTTATCCCCTCCAATGAAAAAATATCTGTGTTATTGAAAATATGTTCGTTTTTTTTCAGTCAAATATGAACTTCTTTTACTAGAAATTTAACTATTCAACTTTAGGAAACTTTATCTTTTGTAGTTCAAAATTCAATTATCAGGCTTAAAAATATTTTTTTTGTAGTTTACATTAAAATTTTAAGAACCCTTAGAATTCCTAATAACTTTTTAGGTTAGAGCCCTAATAGAATAGAATAAAATAAATTTTTAATTTTTAAAGTTTAAAATTAAACTACTTAATAAAATTTAAATTCCTTTTATAAACATGATTTTTTATTCTCAAAAATTTAACTACTTTTTTAGACTGTCCTTTTTTTTGCACATTAATTTTTTTAATGAAAATTGAATTGTGCTATTTTCGCTTTAAAATTTATATCTTCTAGTTGAAAATCAAAGTACTTTCTAAAAGATTCTATTCGTCAAATTAATTTATTTTTAACTTAAAATTTAAATTTTTTGTTCAACTACATTGTTAAATTTTATTTTTAAAGAAGTTTATATTTTTGAAGTTTTTAGAAAAGGCATTTTTGGCTATTTATCTATTCTATTTTGGTTATTATTTGATATTTGTTTGTTTAAAATTTAACTATTTGGTTGAAAATTTCTCATTCGTAGTTGAAAATTTATCTATTTGGTTAAAAATTCAACTACTTTGACAATTTAAATTTCTTGTTGAAAAATGAATTTCCTTGTTTAAACTGTAACTATATTAATTTAATTTTTTTGTTGGTGAATGTTAATACGTTTTGGTTAAATATATATCTATTTAGTTGAAAATTCATTTTTTTTCTTTGAAATCAACTATTTTTGATTTAAACTAAAAATATTTAGTGTTGGAAAAATCTTTGTTAAATTTTATTTTTGAAGTTTATATTTTTGAAGGTTGTTGAAAATGAATTTTCGGGTAATTAAATATTGCATTTTGGTAATTGATTGATATATGTTTGTTTAAAATTTAACTATTTGGTTGAAAATTTCTCATTCGTAGTGAAAAATCCATGTATTCAGTTTAGGATTTTTTTTTATTTTTATAAAATTAATATTTTTGTTAAAAAATTAATATTTTTTATTAGGAGAATCCTTTATGTTCAAAGTTTATTTTCTTAGGTAAACAGATTTATCATTTCAGTTGCGAAGGCATCTGATTTCTTTTCTTGTGGTAAATATTAATTTTTTAACTGAGTATGTAAATATTACAATTGTAGTTAAAAAGTAATCTTGTTTTGCTTTTAGTAAAACTATTTGGTAAAAAATTCTTCTTTTTAAGTTAATTTTAAACGTGTTGCATTTAATTGTAATTTTTCATTCAGTTAACTTTCTGCTAAAAATATTTATTTTTACATTTTTCGTTAAATTATGCTTTAGTTAAAAAAGAATTTTTTCTATTCCAAATATTACTATAATAAAATCCTTCAGAATATAAATACTAAATAAATTTAAATTAAAAAAATAATTAGTAATATTAAAACATTTATAATTTAGGTTAAATATACTTGTCCGTAATTTGACAAATTGATGAATAATTTATGAAAAATTAATAGATAGAAATTTCAGTAAATTTCTATGTATCAGTACGAAAATTGAAACTTTTCTAAACTGCAGAAAAATTCGATTAAAAATTTTAAATCTAAAGATGCACTTTCAGGAAAAAAAATTTTCAGAGCCCTAAAATTCCAAATTTTATAAAACATTTCTGGTCTTAGAAATATTATTTCAGTCATGAATATACTAAATGTAACGTTTCCAATTACTGTTTGCAAAGTATCGCGAAATGGAAAATATATTCGTTTCGAATTCTGATTCCCTCTTTCTTCATCATTCCTAAATTATTTTTCCTCATGGCATTTTCACTTGTGAATAAAAGTGCTGACAATTTGAAAAATTCTTCAAAGGCAGAGAAAATGGAAAAGCGTTCCAATGCCCTTTGAGAGAAAATGAAGTTTCTATTATGCAATTGCAAATGAGAAAATCTATTAACTTTGATCAAGAGCGAGTTGTAATCATATTTTTATTCCACAGTGATACTCTTTGATTAAAAATAATCTAAATTTAAAAAAAAAATTTCTAAAATTAATGCTAAATTACCTGGATTTAAAACGTGAATCTCATCAGACAAAAAAAAATAAAAAAAATTTCCAGAAACGAGGTGTGGAACGATGTGTCGCAAGATATACAAGGATAGCTTCGTCGGTTACGAGTGCAAAGAAAAAACGAAAAACGTGTGAAAAGTAAGGGGAAAAATGTGCCAGAATAAGAGTAGGAAAAGGTGGTTTGTATAAAAAATGGGATCTGCTTAAAAATGCAAATGAAAATATTTTATTCTGTGAAAATCTGCTCTCTGTAGTGTATACTTTATTCACGTATAATCTCTGTTCTCTGCGTTTTCTCTTACCCCCTTTTCCTACTCTGAACAGTTTAACTTTTCCTGTAAAGCTCTTTTCCTATTTTTGCCTAATTCTTATTTTTGTGTCTTTTTGAGGTCAAAAAGGGCAAACATGACCTCTGTAATCAGTATGAATATTTGAAAGTCGTCCTGGTTTTCCTCAAGCAACTAAAGCTCTGGAACACACCGGTATTTTGTATCCGGATCACGTAGAACTGTATGTAGGTAATTTACAAATACCAACTGGGACACTAATTTCAGTAGGAATAATTATAATTTGTAATATTTATTGTTCGTTTTGGAAAAGACAATTTTCTTATTATAGTATGAAGTTCTTGAAATATAATAAGGATAATTTTATTATTTAAAAAATAGGGTTATTTACGTTTTAAAATTAATTTAATCTATAACCTGCAATAATTTTTTCTTTTTTTCGGTTGAAAATTTAGCGACAGACGCTTGTCGAATTTTTGAGCTTTGAAAACTTATTATTCAGATTCAAATTTCATGAGTATTTTTGTTGTAAAGTTTTCAGGAAAAAATTGTTAAGAGGCCTTCCATAAACTCCCTTCAAACTAAACAAATTAGGGTTATTAGAAAAATCAAGGAAATAATTAAGAAACAAATTCTTTGCAATAAAATAGATTTATAAAAAACTAAACACTTGAACTCTCAAGCAAGAGAGACAAATTTTTAACAAAACAGTTGAACTTTTAAACAAATAGTTAAATTTTCAAGCCTAAACGACAATTTTCTTTTAAAAAAGTGAAATCGTTTATAACAAAAATAATTGGAAACAAAGAAATAGAATTTTTCTTTCAAAGATTTTCTACCAAAAAAAATCCTTCTCAACCAATTGAATTATGTGAAAAAAAAGATATTTTATATAAAAAATAACGATAAATTCGAAATTAATAGTTGAATTTTCAATTAAAAAAGATTGATTCACCCAAAATACAATTTTTCAACAAAATAGACGAATTTTCAAAAGAATAGTTGAACTGTTAACTAAGTAGTTCAATTTTCAAAAGCCAAAAAGGTAAGCTTTTTTAAGACAGGGGAATTTTCAATACAAAAATTAAATTTAAAATAATAAATATGATATAAATACCAAAAATTTTGTGCTAAGAGATGAAATAAATTTTTTTAACATAATAGTTAAATGCTGAACCAAATAAATGAATTGTAAATTAATAAAAAAGAATTTTATGCCAAATAGTTGAATTTCTTAACTAAAAAAGTTTGACTATCTAACTAAAAAAGATAATTTTAAACAACACAGATTATTTTATAACCAAAAAGTAGCATAAAAACCAAATACTTGAATTTTCAAGCAAAAAAGACACATCTTTAACAAAATATTTGAACTTTAAGCAAATAGTTCAATTTTCAAGCCTAAAAATGGTATAACTTTGATCTAAATAGTTAAACTTTCGAATATAAAAATTTTTTAATCTAAACAAATAATACAATCTTAAACAATCAAAATTATTTTTTAAACAAAAACTGGCCTCAAACAATATAATATTTGAATTCTCCAGCAAAAGAATCGATTTTAAACCAAATGGTTGAACTTTTAACCAAATAGTTTAATTTTCCAGTCAAGAAGATAAATTTGAAATACATTTTTTTCTCTATTTTGATTTATTAAAAAAAGTGAAATGTTTAATAAAATATTTAATTTTTAGCAAAGAAATATAACTTTTCTACCAAATAATATCTAATAAAAAATAAAATGAGAATTTTTAACAAAATAGTTGAATCCTTAACCAAATAAATGAATTCCCAATTAACATATATGAATAAGAAAACGAAAAGTGGAATTTTTAACTAAAAAAGATTTGTTTTCTAATTTTAAAGACAATTTTTTTGCAGAAAAAATATTTCATAAATAAAAAGTGGCCTGGACAACCAAATAGTTTTATTCTCCAGCCTCAAAGTCGATTTTTCAAGAAAATATTTAATCTTTTAACCAAATAGTTTAATTGTTCTGCTAAAATACGAATTTTTTCCTAAAAAGTTGATTTTAAAAATATTAGGTTTATTTCCATTCAATCAAACAGTTGAAAAAAGCTATAAAAATAAGAATTTTCTACAAAATATTTTAACCATATCCTAAATATAAATGAATTCTTATTCAATAAAGACTACTTATACTGAATAATTAATTTTAAAAAAAAATTTAACCAAAAAGAAAAATGAGCATCAAAATACATGAATTTTACACCAATTTGTTGATTTTAAACTTATAAAGGATAACTTTCAAACAAAAAAGGAATTAATTAAATTTTAATAAAAAAAAATTTCACAAAAGCAAAGTGAATTTTTAAAAAAAATTTTAAATTGAAGTCAAAAATTTGAAATTAAAAATTGGTGTTGTGAAATAAATGGATTTTCGACTGAAGTCAGAAGTGTTCAAACAAATTTTTGACTTTAAAGCCAGACTGACAAGTTATCCGCAAAAAAATTTTAATTCTCAGTGAATTTTTAACTAGTTAAATTCAGAACAAAAAATTGAACAAATAGTTCAATTTTCTGTCAAATGGCAAAATCTTCAAGCGAAAAATACTAATTTTCTGCAAAACAGTTTAATTTTTAACAAAAAAAAATACATTTTCAAAGAAACTGATGATTTTTCAATACAATAAAGTAGTTAATTCAGTAACAAAATAAATAAATTTTTATCCAATAAAAAATTATAGTCCACTAAATAGTTAAATCTTTAAATAAAACAGAATAATTATCTAGTCAAATTTGTTTACTTTTACATGAAAAAATAATTATCCACAAAAATTTCAATATTCTTCAAAAAAGTTTTAAAAAAAATAATATTTAGTATGGCATGATAATTTTTAATGAAGAAAAGTTTTTATAAAAATAAATCAATTTTAAACCAAAAGGATGAATTCTCCATTCAGAAAATAAATTTTCTGCCAAAAACGAAGAATTTTTAACAAAAAAGTTAATTTTCAACCAAAAAGTATACTTTTCTGCAAAATGTTTGAATCTATAAGCGAAGAAGACAAATTTTTTACAAAGCAGTTTAATTTTGAGCTCAAAAATTGAATTTTTAAGTCAAATAATAAATTTCCACCTCAAAAGCGAGTTTACAAAAAAGTAAATAGTTTTACTCTGAAGCAAAAGAGAGAAATTTTCAACAAAATAGTTAAAATTTGAACCAAATAGGTAAATTTTCAAGCTCAAAAAATAAATTTATTTAAATTTATGATCCAATATTTCATTTTTTAGTTTTTAAAGCATAATCTCAAAATCCAATAGTCAACATTTGACATAAGAAACAAAAACTGTAAAAAAAACAAATCTTTATCAAACAAGTTGAATTTCTACTATCATCAGCGAAAGCATTTTGATTTTTCAAATTCTTGTTTCAGAATTATTGAAAATTGGGGACTGATTAAGGGCTGGTTCCAGCGGGGAGGGGGGGGGCTCCAATATGATGAGGCTTACGAAGACTCTGACATTTGGCATTCATGCATTTCAATAGCATTGTTCAATAATTTGTCAAAAAACGAGTTTAAAAAAAATTTTCAGTAGTATATATCAATCTAGAGTCAGCCATGTCGGACTCAGTGGGAGCACAGTAGAACAAGTCAATGCTTACTCAGACGATAGGTAATAACTTGGTGTTAGCAGACAAGGACTTTTAGTAGCACAGTTTAAATAATAGTCAGAAATGTAGTTGTAAACAGAGGCAGTAGTACATTCCGATGCATAGTCAGACGTATGTGTGGCTCTAAATTTATTCCAGTCTATGGGACAGCAGTAGAACAATTCAATATTTAATGAGATGCTGGGAACGAACTTGGTGGCGGTAGACGAAGACTTTCAGTAGTATGAATCAACAAATAGTCAGATAAATAGTTTTAAAGTTAAGCAGTGGTACATGTCAATGAATGGTTAGCCGTCATTGTCGTCCATGAGATACAAGAAGAGGGAAGGTCAAGAGATGGTCCAATAGTATAAAGCAAGGTGTAGTAATACATGTCAACGTTTAGGCAGACAGATTGACAGCACTTTGTAGTAAAAGACAAGGACTTTCAGTAGCACAGGTCAATAATAAGAAAACAATTTAACCAGAAGGCAGTAGTGCCTATCGATAAATTTTAATTCCTTATTGTGTCCTAAGAGATCCAATAAGATATTTGGGTCAGAAAAAGGTCCAGTAGTATACATCAATGTGTAGTAGAACAGATCAATCTTTAATCAGACCATATGTAAGTAGCAAAGGTAAATCTTTTCTCAGAATTTCGAAAGGCAGTAGTCTAAGTCGTTGCTGAGTCAGACAAAAATCTTGAAACGGTTGTGGACTTTATATTATTGTATTTTATAAAAAGGTGACACATTAAACAGGTTTTTTATGGGCTAAAAATGTCTTCAATAATGAAACTGCTTGGTAGCGTCTTTTGTCTTTCAGTTTCATTTTGAAATGAAGGGTTCCGCAAATTTTGTCACTTTAAGTACTTTCTCGCATACTGTAATTTTCTTCTTAACCACTAAGCTGTTAAGTTATTCTTTCTTGGAAAACCAACGAGAATTATGAGTCTCTGGGGTGTACTCATGTACATTTCTAGATAAGTGCCATCACGTGCTACATTACGAAGCGCTAACGAGTGCTTTTTATGGGACAGTGCCATTGCGCTGCCCCATTCTGTGTAGTTTGAATGCCTTGTTTACATCAAAAGCCATTCAGGTGGCTTATTTATTATTAAAAATGGTATAAAATAAATATCATATATCTAAGAGTCTAATCTAGTATCTAGTTTGTGTCGTTATTTTATTAAATAAAATTTTGATATTGCGTAGAATATTTTTAAATTTTATACATTATATTCATTCAGTATCATTTCAGTATTCATTTTTATCATTTACGCAATTTTCGAATAACTATTTTTGTTTAATTTTTACCAGTCAAAGACTTTAATTTTTTTTATATCATTTTAGATTTTAGTGAAGTTTGATATTGTAAAAAAATTAATCAGTTGGTAATTAATTAAAAGCATTAAACAATTATTTTTACTAATATAAAAAATTGTTCAACAGGAATAGGGTTATATAAGATATAAATAAACTTTATTGAACAAATCAAATGTAAAATTCATCAACAAAAATAAAAATTCAGTCTTTATTTTATCTAATATTTTAAAAATAATAATAAGCTTATAAGTAATTATTCAGTTTATACCATAAAAATCATTAAAGAATTATTTTTAGTGAGTGATTGCAATAATTTTTATTCTACATTTTTCGGAAAATTGAAGTTATTCAAAATATTTTAAACTTTTCCAGGAAAAATAAAAATATATTTACAAATAATTTCTAAATGAGATTTTAAATGCTCACTTAACATCGCAAAACTTTACAAAAATAATATAACTCTAATGAAGGTATTTTAAACATTCTCAAACTTTTATCTTTTATATTATTTTTTATTTCCATTCTTATATCTGAAAATTTGATTTATTAGTAAGCTTTTATGCTAGGTTTAAAAAATTAAAAAAAAATTGACATATAAATCTAAAAATTGAATGCAGATACTCATTTCACAACATCAGACTTATTTGAAAATTTTTATAATTGAAATAGGGATGTTTTGATATAAATAAACTTTTATTATGCAAATTATATCCAATATTCTAGTATATAAACTTCGAATAAATATTTAATTAATGTCACCTAATTTTAATAAACCAAATTTCAATCTTTACTTAATTTAATATTTAAAAAAAATTATTCAGATAATAAATAATTAATTATTTCACAATATGAGAAGCATTTGACTACAACTTTCACTGAAGCATTCAAATAATCTTTGCTTAATATCTTTTTTTAAATTGAGATTACATTTTTTGAAATTTAATTTGTTAATAACACTTTAAATTAGTTTCAGAAATTATGAGTTTCAATAGAATAAATTAGGATTTAATTACTTAAAAAAATTAAAAGCATTGAACAATCATTTTTATTGAATCATTCTAATAATTTTTAAGTTACGTTTTCTTTAAATTTGAAACAGCACTTCCATACGTTCATTCTAAACCTTTAAAATTAATTTAGAAAATTATTGAAATTATTTACTAATAATTTTAAAAGTTGAATTTAGATACTCATTTTCCTTCACAATTATAAGAAAAATCATAACATTTAATAGAGATATTCGAAAGCGAAAATAAACTTTTCTTGTAAAAGTAATACCTAATATTTAAATTTAATTCAATATTGTTTTTAAAATTAATCAAGTAAAAATTATATGAATATTTGACAAATAATTTTCACTTTTAATATTTTGTAAATTCGAACTTGTTTTTGTTCAATTTTAAGTAATTCTAAGCTTTTAACTAATTCTAGAAAATATAAA
>JAAAKG020102827.1:0-15813 GCA_010014905.2 Druon quercuslanigerum | reverse complement strand
AAATATAGTCCTAATGTTTGAATGTGAACTCATGATAATTTATAAGAAATGACGATTCATATTTGAATCAAAAACTTGTTGCCGCGCCTTTTAGAGGTCGCTGGTGTATCTTATAGTTCGTGAGCAAGCCACTCCATCACAGTAAAGAACGCCCGTGCGCGCGGACCTAATTCGTATTTCCCGCGTACCTACTTTGCTGCTCCAAATCACGCCGAGAAAACGAGGAAACCATACTCGTGTTACATAAAAATATTTATACGACAATTTATTATAAAATACTTGTTTGAAAAGAAGTAAAATAAATTAAAACTCAAAAGCCCGCTATGAGAAGGACTTCCATATTCCAGTTCGTCTAAATAATCCGAAACGGATTCAGCGTATCCCCCCCAGTAAATGAAAAAAAATTTAAAAGAATTTAATGTTAATTGGGGAGTAATAGGATTTAAATCCGGTTTGTGGAACTTTCCGCATTCAGGAGTGTTTTGGTAGGTCGGAAATACGATGCATCCCGAGTGTAATGATTAGAAGAAATGCCTGGTGTTACCCGCCTTAATCCTTTGCGTCTTTTTCTTGAGGTTATGTTTGGTAAGAATGATGTTTTTTAAGTTAGGTCATTAAGAATTCGTTAATTAGCATAAAGGGTAATTTTTGAGAAGAGAAGAGCTATTCTGTAGAATATTGGTGCAGACTAATTTCAGAAATGGAATTGTGTGATGTTTATTAAAAATACTTTTTAATTCTAACCCTTCCGATGAAAAAACGCCCTGAAAACCCACTGAGTCGGCACTCACCAGTGGGGTTTCTTTTTTTTTCAGTGCGTTTTCATAGTCAGGGAATTTTATTTTTTTATTTTTAATCCTAAATGCGAAATAACGGGCAGTGTCTGCGTGCTTGAATCGATATTTCGGAAGCCGGTCTCTGATGGTAAATTTGTTAATAGCAGAGAACCAAAAAAAAATACAAAGTATCGCCTCTCTGTTAACTAATAATTAATTCGACGTTTAATGTCAGTATTATAAATGTGATAATATTTTTTGACTGAGTAGGATATTTTAATTACCACGCCATTACAGATACCGACCGGTCGCGCGAATTCGGAAAGAGTGACAGAAAAGTGATAAATATTGTTTCGTAGCGAAGAATTGTAACTGTCGCTTCAGTGCTGATTGTACAAAAAATTTGTTATGACATGGCTAATAAGCAGAAGAAACGTATAGAATGGGCTTGGGTGAGGATTCCAGAATTCTTGGAAAAGAAAGCAAGAGACAAGCTGTGTCGCGCATCACAGACTTCAGTTCCATATTTAGGAATTCCTGATTGCATGGAATTCAATGTCTTTTAATATTCCCAAGAAAATTCAGTTCTATTTCATAAATGGACAGGAATTCTAATTTTATATCAGCTTATTTCTTCCAAACTCAAAAAAGGGGGTTCAGAAACCGAATTCAAAAGGAATTCCAGATTCCAATTATGTTTAATTCTTTTGAATCTGTTTTCCTTTACTGGGCCAACTGTCCCTAAAAGATATCTAGGAAAAAGAAATATATAATGGAAACAAATAAAAGTTTCTTCACAAAAAAACACTAATGAGCACCACAAATGATCGTCTGATGATTCCGTGAACTCCAGAAATTAAAAAAAAAACGTCCAAAATATTTGAGAAATGTCCACAGCCTTTCAGAAACTTGAGAGAATATGCGAAATAAATAATTGCCAATAAAATTCCAAATCATTTTAAAGCAATTCAGAATATTCAAGAGGATTCCACAAGATTTCAGATTCATTAAGAGAATTCAAGAATAATATACATAAACCGGAACATTTGTGATGATTCGAAAGCATTCAAGAATATTTTGCAAAATCCTAAAATGCGAATATATACAGACCTAAAAGATCACAGAACAGTGTATAAAATTATAGAACATTCCAAAATATTCTAAGAAAATGAAAACCATTCGATAAAATTAAAGATTGCAGTAAAAAATTTCGCTTTAATTACAGGGGTTGCAAAATTTCATTTTCAAAATTCTCAGAATTCACAATTTAAACCTTTTTTTTTGCAAGTTTCTGCAAGCATTTTTTCAAAATGCAGTGTTTTCCGCAAGAGCATAGTTATCGTTGATTTTATTTTTTTGTTCGGTGTGGTAACTCCTGTTCCTTCAACCAATTAAAAAAGATTTAATATGAAAAATGGCTAAACAGTGGTCCTTTTTCTAAAAATGTTAGAAGCGGATTTTCTAAAAACTTGTTTAAATTAAGATAAGTGGCTAAGGGACGGGCTGTGGCAATGTTTCACTGCAAATTTTAGGTAAGGAAGTAATATTAAGAATTCATGATATAGATATAATAATATCTGATTCCGACAGTTTTTAATTTTATTACTCAATGAAGAATATAAATTTAGCTCACCTAACAGAATAATATTCCTAGACTGAAATTGTTAATATTTATCTTCGCTTGACATTTGAAATTTGTTGGGGGTTTGGAATATTTTGTTGCTTAACAGTGGTTTTTTGGGTTATACCATACTTTTCTCAACTGCTGCCAACTTAGTGATAAAAAACTGTTTATTATGAAATGAAATTATAATTTCAGGTCTGTTACATATTCTGGTACGATTTCTGCATGCCAAGGGCCAAACAATAATACCAAGTGCATAGAACTAAACCTAGTTTTTAATTATAACCTGGAAAAAATTATTTTTCACCCTAAGTGTAGTGATTTTGCGGATTGCCCGAACATCACAAATCTTAAATGAACTATAAATTTACAGTTCCATTGTCAATCAAATAATTTAATTTTAAAAGAGTTAAATTTTTATATTAAAAAGACGAGTTTTTAGAATTTGTTACCAAAAACTTCATTTTCAACTCAAAAAGTTGAATTTTTATCAAAAAATATGACTTTTCTATTAAAAAAGATTGATGGGGTTATTGCCTGAATTTTAGAAAATATACTTTATAGAAACTGCATGACGTTCTGAAAATTTAAGTATATCAAAAAGTTGGTTTGAATTCCTTCTTTTTGAGAAAAAAAATATTTAAGGAAAATTATCGAAGTCCCTAGTAAAACTCTGTGACCTTAAAACAACACATCCTGAAAAATGATGAGCCAGTAAGAATAATGGTCTATAATTTCTTCTCTGTCTAACGAATTATCTAGCAGACAGATGATAAAAATTCACTTTATGATTTCTAACAAACATATTTGTTCACTTAAAAGTGTCGAAAGGCAGCAGCCCGTCGTAACCAAAACCCACTAAAAATAAAATGTTGATTAAAATATAAAACCTGAAAAAGATAGTAATAAATAATATTTAAGTGCTTGCGAGTTAGACGTTTCCAAATAATGCTTCAATTTTTTGTCAACCGGGATGATGAGAATAATGTTTCCTCCTCTAAGCCTCTGCCGACAAAAAAGTAACTCGATTGCAAAAAAATGTTAGACTTCAGGCATATTTGCACTGTCACGCATTTTCCCAACAAAATTCGAAATGTATACTTTTCAAACATTAAAAAAATATTCTAACTTCTTTAAAAAACTTTCCTTTAGTAATTTTTTAGTGCTATATTTATTTAACCAGGAGAAAAATTTTTTAAAAATATGCAACAACTTCATTTTCTATCTCAAAAGACGAGGTTCAATAAAACAGTTGATTTTTCGACCGAAAATTATGAATTTAACGAAATAATGAATTTTTAACAAAACAATAACATTTTTAATAAAGCAGTTGACTCTTTAAGAAAATATTTGAATTCTTAAGGAAGTAAATTAATTGTCTACCTAAAAAGACAAATTTTACCCGAATTTTCAGCCAAGAAGTTTAACATTCTAAAAAAAATGTACGTATTAGATATATTAAGGTAGTCCAAAAAAGCAAGCCCATTTTTTCCATGAAAAAAATGCTTATTTTATTTTAGTTGCAGCTGTAAATAGAATATATTATCATTGCCATACCTCGAATATACTCGTATTTCAGGGATAATTTTGACATCAAAGAAATAAAAATAATTTAGGATGTCCACGAGAATTTAAATCGTAAAAAACTTATCAGTTTTAAAATTTAAAATGATAATGTACCTAGCAAATACTATTTATTAGCAATCAGAATTTTTCTAGTTTGAATGCGTTTCATTCTAAGAGATTCAAAGCTGGATACTATTGTAAAATAAATAGTAAAATAAAGTAAAATAATTTTAAGAATAGATTTCTGACTATATATCTGAATATTTAGAGACATTTTATTAAGAATAAGTACATATTTCTAAGCGAATAAAATACAAATTTAAACATAAACATGCATTGGCAGTCGCACTTGTACTGTATTGAGATTCCTACAGGAATTCATCGAAGACACAATCTTTGTCAAAAATGTGGGATTTACAAAACAAGTTTCTGAACCTGATATTTCAACTACATAATTAAGCTTCTTGCAATCATGAACAATATTATTTCTATTTGCATAAAAAAGATAACGAGTTATAGCAACATGGATTCTTGGTAGTTTTATAGAACCAATCAAACAAAACTAAAACTAAAGCCAAATGCATTTGCCTCTAATCTTCTCATTTGAAAACAAGTTCGTAATCCGAAGCTAGTTTATTCAATATTTCCAGAAGCAGGTGCGGACGTAAATTAGCTAAATGCTGGCTCCAATCTGCAAAGCACTCATTCCAATCTTCAGTCAAATATAGCTTCTCTATCAAAAATTCGAAGCTTTTATCCTTTAATTGTTTCGCATCGTGGTCATCAGAAAAGATTAGGTAATCAAGAATATTTTCCTGCGTTAATTTATTTATAAGAATCGTTTCACAGTGCAATTTCAGATCTTCAATTTCGTACTTATTTGCCGCAATCAAAATTTTTCTTGCCATGTTTATCTTTTCCACTTTGTTCGTATAGATAAAACGCAGGACTTCATAAAAAACTTTCGGCTCTAAATCTTCGATTTCCACAACACCTGTTATTGTCTCTTTCATTTGATGATCGAACATTCGAGAAAAAACAAGACTTTTTAGTGATAGAAGTAACTTGTGTGCAGCATATTTTTTAGTTTTAACATGAATTTCCACATCACTGAATTTTTTGCTGTTGAGGAAAAAATCGTATTCATGCAGCGAATATAAGACTTTAGGTACGACTAACGGAGCTTGGATTGATACTTTCTTGCAATTTGACGTGACTTGACGCTCTCGAATATTGCGTAATATTGATGAGAGAAATATTGGTTCTTCTTTTACCAATTGTTTGCAAACTCCTTCATTTACAACTTCTTTTAAGTTATCTATTATGAACTTGCTACATTTAACAAATAACACTGTCTTCTGACTAGTGTCGCGATCACGGCACAATAGAAGTGCAGGAATGACGTTGGTCACCTTTAAGTTCACCTCTATGGTTTTTCTGCACTCACATAAAAGTTCCCCAATTTTATATTTGCTTGCAGCTGCAAAAAGATCGTATGCAAAGGATTCCATATTCTTTACAGTCCCGCTGTACATGTATCTGAGCAATTCGTAAAATATGTTAGGTTCAACATCAATTACGTCTAAAGATGTTATGGAATCTTGAATACTCAAGAGTTCTCGAAAAACTGAACTGCTCATAGCTAAGATCAACTTGTGAGCTGGATATTTTTCTTTACCAACGCGCAATTGTACATCGCTTGCCATTTCATTATTTAGTAAAGGCTCATAGCTTTTGAAATCTCCCGTAACATTTTCAAACTCACAACCTACTGTAAGATCCCTGAGTTTCATTTTTTCCAATTTTTCAATACTTATAAAATCTGAAAAGCCTGTTAATAGTTCATTAGTAACTGTCAGAATAATTTTAGATTTACTAAGTATTTTTCCTTGGTTAGGATGCATGACGAAGAAAGTCATCTTAAGCGGCCCAAATGAATACTTAACATGAGTAATTTTGAGGTACAAAGCTATGTATGGACGTTCACCTTTTTCTTCACAGGAGCAAGCGCTTTCCAAAAAATTCATTTCATCTTTGAGACTTTTGGTCTCTTTGGTCATTTGTAATCGGGAATCAAACAAAAAATGTTTACGCAATCTTGATGAATAAATTTCTGTTGAAAAAGCGGGTGAAAGTAATGACGATAATCCACTGTTCGTTTCATAGAGCTCTTTCACATTTTGGAAGGTGCGAGTGTAGCCTCCAGATCGCGATTCTGCCTGATACATATTATTGACCACGTATTGCTGAAAATACATTTTTTTTAAATTTTGTAAACCAGATGTTTAAAGAACTTATTGCAATATCCTTCAAATATCTTCGGCTTAATATTTTGTGCATTCATTTTGCAAATAAATTTAATATTACATATTTATAAGATGATACGTATACGTTCCGCAAGCAAAACCTGAATGGTTTTCTAATAAAATTAATTGGAAATACGTTCTCTAGATTAAAAAATTACGATTTCCTGACTGTTAAAGAAGACGTAAGATTATGGAAGTAAAAATAAATGTATGTTAAAGAAAATAATAAATTGAGAAATGGCTTCGGTTTGCTTTCTTTTAATATTTTCGTAGAGACCAATTAAAAATAACATTTTTTAAGTTATAAAAGCGAATATGAATTGACTACCGAAAAGCTTTCGATTCAACCTCTCACAGACTTATCATCTGCCTGTTGGAAGGCTTGAAGGTTCATCCACACATAGTTAAAAACATAGAGAGATCGATGCCCTTTGGAAAACTAATTTCATATCTCATCTGGAAATTATCTTGTGACAACGAACAACATCACCTTCAAGAGGGCCGTCTTTAAAGGCGACACCATGAGCCTTCTCCTCTTTTGCATCACACTTCTGCCACTAACTCTCGCACTACGCTATTCTCCTGGGTACCTCTGAGACATCAAAAATAATCGCCAGCTTAAGATCACACATGTACGAGTATTTTATAAGGAAGAGCTGCAGATCAATGCTTCTAGTGATCTATGCTTCTAGAGAGCTACACAAGAGAGATTGGTATGGCGTGCCTCAGAGTATGGTCCGCGAAACGTGTTTAACACAAATGTGTAGTTTTGCTGGCCGCGGGAATTTCATATGGGAAATACGTAAATTACGTATGAATTTAGAAATTTCAAGTGGGCAGTAATACCCGTCGTTCATAGGGCTCCCACCGCCCCCGCCTGAGAGCCGCTTGTAAGACCTCAGTTTCTCCGAAGCAGATACAAGCGTCTCCTACGGCAGATTTGGTCTGCCAATCTGTCGGAGTTGAGTAAAATATCTGCGACTAACATGCTTGTCTTCCCGGTTCTACTCTACGCATTTTGGTTATTTCCATGGGCGACGCACGAGCTTACGTCCCTTGATATCGCCATGCGTAAAAAATCATGCATATGCAGGAAGAGGTTCCATATCAATTCGTCCGTTCCACGATTAAAGCGTCGAGGTGGGCGCGGACTTCTTAAGCTCTCATGTATTTGTAAATAAATTAACCTGGGTACAGCGAACATCATCAAAAATGGAACACGACATTTTTGGCAGAGGAGGTTTCTTTTACAAAGCCGCGAAGCAGGCAGTTCATACCGCTGATCTGAACTTTAACATCATAATTGAGGAAAGAGCATAACCTAATCTAGATGCATCACTTATGAAAACCGAAGTAAAGAAATCAGAGTTCGAAAACTTCCGCCAACAGCTCTTCGATAAAAAAAAATAAACGGAATCTTTTCCGGAAGTGTAGAGAATCCGCCCTTGTCGAAAGACCTAACTTTTTATTTCTTCAGATCATCAAGATGTAATTCCGGGTTTCATTTTCATGTGTCACGACGGCGATGCACTTTTTATTCCCTGCGATATGCACAGACTGAGTACCTAAAATACATCCAGATGACCTTATCAAGCGTGAACTACGCATCTCTACAGCCATAATGCGTTCCTAAGAGTGCGTTACTACCATATTTGTCGCTCTTACGGAGTTTTGCCGAATTTTCTGGAATTGCAATTATTGGACAGCAGTCTCCATTTCACACTCGACGCCTAAGTTCATTCTCATAATTAAAGAGAATGAAAAGGATCGAGGACATGTGCTGCGAATGTACCCAGAATATTCGGTTAAAGTAATGTGATCGGAGCTCTCGTAGAAGTAAAACTATCATTGGTTTGTAACCTGAAAGCCGTAAACGCCTACCAGAAACATGCGAAGGCACTTTCGACATGGATGCAGAAAGCTTTCATCCTAGGGTTGCTCCTTGTCCTCCAGACACACGAGAACGATGCGCCATCCAAAAGCACCGCAGAACAGTACGATAATAGAGTCACTCAACAAAATTGCTATATTTCACTAACCTATGTGCATTGATTATCTGAAGAAATGTCTAATATTCGCAAACCCGTTTACATAAAACCTGCATTTCGTAAATCAACGATCTGACACAAATTTTTGAATAAAAAAAAAGATCTTATTCCAGATAAAAAATGTCTAATGGCACAACAAAACGGGCTCTTTATACGCCTTTAGTGAACCAGGGCTCTTCAGCGAGGGGAAATTCGGCCAAGTATACTCATTTGCCATATGTCCAGTTTACACTACCACGAACTTCTAATCAGCTGTAAGAGTATACTGGAATTTTTCTGTACTGGCTGAGGCAGCGTAGTGGTAGAAACGAAACATCTTAAAAATTAGTATTTGGGACCAAATTTCCCCTAGCTGAAGACTCCTGCAGTAAACCAAAGAATTGATGCCAAAAATCTTTCTATTTTCTATTTCTCCCTTTTAGTAGATAGAAAATTTGAATCTTTATTATTTAAAATCAAATCAAAACAGTATGAAAAATGTTATATTTTACTTAACATGAATTAATTAATTTAATACGTTTCAACAGTCCAAAACCAGACACCCAAAAAAAATACTTTTCTATAGTGAAAATTTAACAAAAAAGATGGAAATGAACAAGTAAATGAAAATATAAATAAATTGTTGATTCCAACTTTAAAAAAATTAAAATATTTAGAGATAATACGGATCACTTATTTAATGAATAAGAAAATACTACACCTAAGGAAAATCGGTCCGCAAGTAGGGACTAACCGTAGGGACTATGACAAAGCGGACAATTGTCCAGGGACGGTACCGAAGGGATAACCTCTAAGCGCAGACGTGCCGAAAGCTGAATGGCACCTGGGTGAAGTGTCTCAAGCGGTGAGTATGGGAAATCTGGCGACCTCTCAGAATATGCTGCCTTATCCTTGCATTCTGGCCTCTACAAGGGTAGACGAAGCCTTACCCCTAGCTGCTCGTGGGAATAGCAGTGAAAACATCAAACATAGACCGGCAAAATCTCAATACTTTTGAGTGAACGGAACTCAGGGACAAACTGCTGGAGTGCTATGATACCAGTATGGCCCCTGAACAAAAAGAATACATGGCGTGGAAAAGGCATTATATAAGCGTCGCGTCTACTCAACCGAAGCCAGAACAAGCCGGAGACATAAAAAGAGAGGTATAACTAAGACCAACCACATGCATGCATCCAATAGAGAAAGAGCGACGCTTCAGGGCCCGGAGAAACATCAACATTAAGGTTTCTCTTAAGTCCAAAGATCTGACAGAACTGGATGAAGAACTTCGTGCAGATTTTTTTTAAGAATCCGACTTCTGGACTATCAATTGTGATGTGTGTTGTGATGTGCGAATTGTGACCTGGCAATAATTTCACCGTAAAGGTTCGACAGTTCGCGCGCGAACTACGGATCCTTTATCACACACTGAACAAGTCAAAGCTGCTGGCCATTAGGCAGCATATGCTTGCAGAATATGGGTACTATCTGGCGCAAGGAGGAGTCTAGAGCGGAGAAAGGGTGTGTCAGAGAAAAGGAACAGTTTTTATTCGACCTATCTAGACTCTTTAAAAACGCTCCAGTTACTGACGACCATCCGCCCAATCCAGGACAGGTCGAAGCATTTTTAAAGAAGTCTACAAAGTTCGTTATTCACTAGAAGAAGACTCAAAGAACATAAATAGCTTCAAGGAGCTATGCCTCCTCATAATACCTGGGGAAAAATGCCCACCCATCACTTCCGAGGTGAAAAAAATATTAAGAGGTGTGAAGAAATATTCCGCTCCAGAACCAGATGGTATCAAGACCTTCTGCTGAAAGAAATTTACCTTAACCCAGCAGCATCTGGCCCGCATTTTCACATTATATCTAAAGTTGGAATGGATTTTTGATTAGAAAAATGCGTTAAAATTTATTTGGAGCGAAGAAAACTTAATTGGATCTCAGAAGACCCTGAGCTCGTCGACCGCAGTGCTATACGAAATCTTCGCACTGGAGAGACCTATACATACCTGGGCGTACCACAGAGCAGCATTCAGGATGTGACATCTATAAAGGATGTGACATCTATAAAGGATACTCTCCGAAGCAGATGCAAATGTCTTATCCGGCATATTTGTTCTTCCGAACTGTCGTCGAGGAACAAAGTATCTGCAACGAACATGCTCGCCGATCCGGTATTACCCCATTTAATTGAAGGGGTTCCATGGGCGAAGGACGGGCTCGGATCTCTTGATAGCGGGAAACTAAAGATTATGTACATGAAGAAAAGCATTATCCTTAAGTCTTCTGTTCCACGGATTATTTTGGGTACAGTAAATATAGTCGCGAATGGACGGGACTCTCTTCTTTAAATGGTCAGGAAGTTTGAAGAAATGTGCAAAGGACAAGAGAATGCACGGTATCTTCCACAGGAATGTGGAGGATCACTCGATGCCGGGTGAACTAACGTTTTCTCTCCCTCACCGTAGAAAAACACTCACGAGAGGTAAATGCGTCGTCCAAAAAGGAAGGTGATGATAAGACTAAACAAATTGTACCCGAAATCATTACCATACAGAAGACCGAGAAAGAGCTGGTCAAAAGGGTATTCCAGGAACCAACGCACACGGAATTGCCTACGCAAAAGAATACAAATTGTTAACTGCAACCGTCAACTTCAGGAACGAACGCAGTTAAAAGGATCTCGATAAAGAAGGAAATGGCCGAGGAGATCTTGCACGAAACCAAAGGTGGATGTATGTTACTCAGACAACATCAGATCTTCAAAGGAATAGAGGCATTTATGCCGTAAATCGAAGCAGGCATGATACTTTAGTCGATGAAATCTTTTTCCATGAAAACAAGATACCGACCAAGTGACCCTGCATGTGAAGGACAAGAAGAAAAAGGATGAAACAGCTGCTTCAGAAGCATAAAACTTCGCTGAAGCAATAAAAGCTATGTAAAAAGGCGCTATTAAAAGGAAATCTCAGAGGAATAGAAATGGGGCCTGGGCCGCTACACTCCAGCGAAAATAAGGCAGATTTACAACCATATAAGCTCTGGATATCAGCTCAAGACTGGCCTCTCTCCGTCAACTGGAGATTCACGGAAAGTAATAAAACAAGAAATGCACATCGCAACATCAAGGAAAAGCATCAACATCTCATTATGGATACTGAAAACGGCATAAAAAAATTACACCTTTACAATCTAATGAACCAACGCACAGTGAGAGAAAAAGCCAATTTTTTGGACCTTGACTATCAATTTGGTAAAAGCAACTACTCTGCGCCATCGTTTAGTAAAAGCAACCGCTCTACCTCATTTCTGAGTAAAGGCGTTAAAAAAGATCTAGATTTATTCGAATCTTTGAATATTTTGAAATATTTTGAATGTAAATATTGCAAACCGAGCAACAATGGAAAATGAGAATAAATCTAACGAGCCCTCATCCGTAGAGGAAAAATTCTAAATATTGCTATATAAGCTATTTATTATTAAGCTGGAAAAATTATCAGCTTTATCCCCTCCCACTTCTCCTAGCCCATCCCATGGACGGTGTCTATTAGCGTAGGTCGGACGCCGGAGTATTTCTGAACGTACGTATCGGAATATATAGAGGTTATAGCGTTGTGTGATGTTTTTTTCGTGAACTAGTTCTATATGGCGTGAATGGGGATGGCCAGCCTTATACCAAACAGGTGATCGAAGCACCTTAGTTAAAATAAACGACGAGGTGACGTGTTTCTTATTCTAACCTCAAAAAGTGGATTCGCACTTTTTTTGCCTACGCACGTCCATACGAATTGATATATCAAAATTGAAAACTTTTGTAGTTTAAATAGACGTAGTAAAGAACGTTTTTATATTCCTAAATGTTCATAATTAGAAAACAAAACTTATAAGCATTTAGACATAAACAAGCAGGAACTCTCCCGCTTCGTATATTCTACTAAACGAATATCGTTCATGTGACCGCTTGTGCAGTAGAAACTAGATTTCCGTTTCGTATATTCTACTATACGAGAATCGTCCATCCGACTGCATGCGTAGTAGGCACTACGTTACTGTGAGTCGTAATACGGACTAGACAGGCGTTTAGTAAATCTAATCGCTAGCTTAGTGTGCCTATTATATACTACTTCGTTTAGTAAATCTCACCCTTGCTTGGGTAAAAACAATTGACTTGGATTATTGATTATCCTATTGAGCTGGATAATGAAATTACAGACGACGAAAGTTCTGATATCATCGTAAAAATAGTCGAGCACGCTTATCCTTCGAAAAGGGTTCCAATAAAACTAAAATGAGACGAGCAACAGAACAAAAAGAAACACCTAAGGTAAACGATGCTGAGTCAGAAGATGAAACTGAGGATAGTAATTACAATAATCGTGAAAGAAATCAAGCATTGGCTATGTTTACTGATGCTCGTCTTTCAAAAGGTACCTATCGAAAAATAAGAGAGCATAATTTACAAATGTTCGGAAGTAAAATCTATCCACCTTACGATGACATAATAAAAGCCAAGCAAGATTGTTACGCTAATCACATCGAAATCAATAATTTAGGAGCAAATGTTCATTTTATTTCTTTACTCGATCATACAATTCGCAGGATATTTCAACTAATTGATGAAAAAAAACTTTAAAGTTTAAAGCAGGAACAAATAGAAATTTTAGGAAAATGGGGTATGGACGGAGCTGGTGACCAACAAACGACAAGACAGTCGTAGTCCTTAGAAGAACACTGTGACAACTCTGATCCGTCTGACAAGTCAGTGTTATAACATGTTTTGTACCACTTAGGTTACGAGCTAGTAGTAACATTTCGTGGGTTAACTCCAAACCAAATTCAGTAACTGAATGCCGTCTAATCTGTTTTCAGTTTGTAAAAGAAACTGTTTCAGTAATAACAAGTAACTTTGAATATAATAATGAAATGCTATAAAAAACCCAAAAATTATTGTTTAGAGTTTCATAATATCAATTTTAACATAAAATTCAATATGAAATATATTATGCTTGATGGTAAAGTAGGTAATGCGATAACAGGGTAAGTATCTTCTGCTTCCTGCAATTTATGTGGTGCTAAACATAATGAAATAAATGGTATTGATCCGGTATTAAAACGTAAGTGTGAAACAGAATTTCACAAATTTGGTTTTCCTATATTACATAGCTGGATTCTTTTTATGCAGTATTTATTACACATATCATACACCTTAGATTTTCAAGAATATATGGCTAAGGGATAAAATAAAATCCTGAAGAAAAATATGAAATCAAAGAGTCCAAAGCTTACTAAAAAATCATCATCAGCTAAACGTTGACATTGTTAAACATGTTTCTGGAACTACAATTACAGGAAATGTAGGCTGAGCTTTCTTTTGAAAAAGCTGGACAAGTATCTGAACTTACCTGAGTCAAAAAAGACATCATAGAGAGACTGTATACTGTACTTCACGTTATATTACGTGGAAATGAAATTGACTTGATTAAATTGAAAACATTTTATATAGAAACAGCCAAGGAATGTATTAAAGGCTACCAATGATACAAAATTCCACCATCTGTAGATAAAGTTTTGATTCATGAATGCGATATAATGAAAGAGTTTAACGCTCTTATGAACAGGTTTTCAGAAGAACCTCAAGAAGCACACAACAAAGTTTTTCAAAAAACACGTTCTGAACACAGCCAAACGTACCAGAGAAGCATGACTAATGAACATATAATGCATTAGGAGTTAATATCATCTGATCTGGTAATAACTTCATTTCGCAAAATTGTTACCAAAGAAGAAAAGAATTTGACAACTATAGCACAGCAATATGTGAAAAAAGAATAAAGTGTATTCTTACACTACTTAGCAGATAAAAAACAGGTTAGGGTTTTAGTGGATATACAGTAAAGGGATATTTTCTAATGTAAAAAACCTGAAGCTGAGAGTCCCACACATCGGTTATGAGCCTCGAATGGCTGCCGATCGTGCTTAAAGCATTCCCCCCTGTTCGAATAAAAAAAAGGATGTGTCTGTAATCATTTATACGTCTATTTCTTTCCTCATCGCTAAGACCTGCCTTGTTCAAAGTTTTCCTGTACGCTTCTTTCTTTGCTTTTTGCACAGCCTCAATTTCATCATTCCACTATGCATCACCTGACATTCTTCCTACAACCGCGGTGCCAAACACTTCGATCGCACATCTAACAATGATATCCCGGAACGTAGACCATGTGCCTTCTATATCTTTGTTTCGTATAAGCGCCTCCCAAGTTACCAAGTTACCAGGTCTCGATTATATTATTTTGAAAATATATTCGTTCATCCGGGTTTTGTAGGTTTTCACTTTTGATTCGCGTTTATTTTATTTTCTTGGTTCTCTTTTTTCTCCACCCTGGACCTAAGTTAATTTTGGAGATCAGAAAGTAATGATCAGTATTGCATTCAGAACCCCTCATGACCCTTGTATCTTTGACTAGCTCTCTTAGTCTTTCATCCGCAGCAACAAAATCAATTATAATTTGGCTATTTCCTTCAGATCAGGTGCACATGTGGACGGACCCCTTTCTAAGCATAAGCCAACTAATTTATTTCCGTTATAGTTTCTTCTTGGATCCCCTAAATTACCTAGTACTCTTTCTGTATCCTGATTTTGGATGCCAACCCATCCGTTCACATTTCTTGCAGAATTATTCTTTCACCGTATTCGCAAATATTTATCTTCCATTTAAAGTATCCCAGAAGGCGTCTTTTACTTATCTGATATCACTATCAACTGGCGCGTAACATGCTATGATAACTAATCTTCTGATTCTTACTTTCATTCTAGCCCACAGCAATCTGGGAGAAACGAAATCATGATCTCAGAGATGCTGCTTCGCTCTTCCATTCAAAACCAGACCTACTCCTTGCCTACGATGTGTTACTATTTACTCCGGATCAGATTTCAAATCCGCCCTTCAACAACCCGTTTTCTATGTCCCTAGTTTCGCATCCCTCTTTCTTTGTTTCAGGCACAAATAAAATATCTAGTTTCCTTACGCGGATCGTTTCTCCCAATTCTTTTGAGTTGACATCGCCCCCCCCCCCTAGCATTCCAAACACCTAGTCTCGATTCGTTGCCTGAAACTTGACCTTTACATTTTCCGTGTGCATGCCTTTTGTCAATTTAAGTTGCAGTCCTTTCCAACGGGTATTTTATTGTTTGTATTATTCAATGTTTAGGCTATACGCCGAACTACCATGTTTATGCAAAAAGTTCATTTTCTGACTCGAAATCATGTCCAAGTTAAATAGTAATTCATCATATGGTGGAAATTGTAGTTCTAACGGCCGCCACACCAAACTTCAGTTAATAAGGAAGGGTTGGGGAGAGATGGAACCGAGAGAGTCGTCTTGGGTTGATGTTTTTTTACTGAGAAGGTCACCAGTCCTCAGGGCACGAAACCAATGGCTTATATATATATATATATATATATATATATATATACAGGGTGATATTTTAACTTGAGACTTTCAAATAT
>JAAAKG020102816.1:0-15814 GCA_010014905.2 Druon quercuslanigerum | reverse complement strand
TTGAGAAAATTGACGTCACGTGTAGAACATGCATGATTTTAAATGGATTAGGTCAAAAGTAATGTTATACTATCTTAACCGAAACGACTAACATC
This sequence comes from Druon quercuslanigerum, assembly GCA_010014905.2. Classification (NCBI taxonomy): domain Eukaryota; kingdom Metazoa; phylum Arthropoda; class Insecta; order Hymenoptera; family Cynipidae; genus Druon; species Druon quercuslanigerum. Next base: position 15,719 of record JAAAKG020102816.1, on the reverse strand, counting down.
ATGCTGATGCGTAAATCAAGAGCTGATTTGTTGCTTTTTCTGTTTTAGTTATGTTTTTAAAAGTTGTTGATTCAAAAAAAAATCCTTTTAATTTTTTCCGAGTTAGAAATTTCAGCGGCATTTCTTTTCTGAATGAAATCAACATTTTCTTTATATCATTTTTGGTCAGTTATTTCAATTTCATTACAATTTCTTTCAGGATTAACATGTTCTATGGGGAAATTTGTCATTTCACCATTAGATATGTGACAATCAATTTAATCCTGTTTTTGTTATGAATTATTTCAGGATTCTGGATTTCTTTTGAAATTTCGTCCTCGTGTAACACATGATTATTTCTTTATTTTCACCACAACAAAAGAGACTATTTTTAAATGCTTTTATAAAAAGTAAGACAAAAATATGTAATTAAATATAAACATACTTAGTTGTGTATTCTGCGGTATGTCTGATAGTTTCAACGCGATTATAATTTTCATAGTCGTACGGTGCATCTGGCATTATTTTTTGAGCAACCTATTCTTTTTGCGAATTTTTTAACGGCGTTAAAATGAAATCACAAATATTTTTTGCCAAATTTTCGGTTGTACCATCAAAATCCGCTCTGACTCCTTATTAATGCATTTATTTAGAACAGATATCTTTTCTTTTTATTTTATTTTTTTATTTTATTTATCTATTCTTCACCTGAAAATTGATAATAACTAAATTTTTAACGAATAATTTGTAAACTAATGTGAGAATAGAATAAAATTTCATGACAATTGGCACGTCTTACCTGATATTAAGCTACAGCGTTTATAACAATAAGAATTTCATATAATCCATAGAAAAACTTCGGAAGAAACATTTTTTGAATACTTAAATTTTACTCAATAAGATAAAATTATTCAGCAAAGGTCTTCATTTAAATGTTAGTTACATAAAGTACATCTATTTATAAATGATCAACAATATAAATATTTTGGTAATACAAGTATAAAATTAATTTAACGTGTTAGTACCGCAGGTGTTTCCAGAACTTCATAATGTATAGGCAGTTGTGAACTAAAATATTAATGTAAATTTAAACGGTGCTTTAGAATCCAATGATTTTCATGGCTGATGCATATTTTTTTAACAATAGGAACAAGTTTTTTACGCATTAACATTACGAATTGTTCGCGAATGGTTAAATTACCTTTCAGTGGATAAATGATCAAAATCCGATAATAATGATCAACTCCTACATGCCCGCCCCCATTGTATGTTTCAAGTGAGTGGCATAATAAATGTTGTGAATAGATATCTGGAAAATTTAGCCGGTAATGAATTTTCCAATCCAGAAAATTTATTTGTCATAGAGCTTTATTTGCCGTTGTTACATTGCGAATGCCTCGAGACAGGCTCTCAGACATGACAACCATGCTGCTGATCGATTTTTTGCTTGCGAGCGCCTCGAGATAGACTCTCAGGCATGGAAAATTTACTGACTGTGCTTATTCTCAACATTGCAAATGTCCTGAGACAGACTCGCAGGTATGAAAACCATACTACTAATGGATTGTTTGCAACATTGTGAACGCCTCGAGACAGGCTCTCAGATATGAAAAATGAAATTACTGACTGTGATTGTTGTTAAAATTGCAAAAATCCCGAGACAGGCACTCAGGTATGACAACCATACTGCTGATGGATTGTTTGCAACATTGCGAACGCTTCGAGGCTGGCTGTCAATAATGAGAGACATACTCATGGTTGATTCTTTGCAACATTGCAAACACCTCAAGAAAAGCTCTCAGGCATGACAGATAGATTGATAGTCGATTGTTTGCAACATTGCAAATCCTTAGACACTGGCTCTACAATACGACAGATATATTGATGGTTGATTATTTGAAACACTGCAAACGCCTCAAGACGGGCCCTCAGGCATGGCAGACATATTGATGGTGGATTGTTTGCAACATTGCAAACGCCTTGATGCAGACTTTTCGGGATGACAGAAATATTAATTGTGGTTTGTCTTTAACATTGCAAGTGGCGTGAGACAGGCCCTTAGGCATGACTGAATTATTTAAAATGACAGACTATATGTTTTCCTTTTGTTAATTTAATTTTGCTTAAACCTTAAGTGGAGTCTAAAAAACTAACTTTGGATTTGTTTCCCCGCATGGAGAGGAAAAGATGTTCAAAAGTAGATATTAAAAACCTTTATATTTAACCATGATATATGGATATTTTTTAGAATTTAGAATTATTTAGAATATTTAAAAAAGCTAATTTTATTGGAGCAATGTCGCTGACGGATGAAGGGGTGACAAAAGATTTTAACCCCGTTTTGTCCATATCTTTAACAATCATTGTGTGTTTTGTGGGTTTTCGGATATATTCCGTTCAAAATTTCAGTGAAAAATGTATTAAGTGCTTTCATATTTGGATATCATAATTTTCTCAGAAAAATGAGGACTTTGCGCAACAGGCATCACTTATGTTAGTATTGAGCACCGTTGAGCAAGGCTAGACGAAAATTGAATAATTTATCAAGAAAGGGCCAATGCTCGTGGATTCGAATATTAAAGGCATAGAAATGCGATTTGGGATCCTATTGGATTTTGTGGAAACTTGCATGATTTATAGTGTTGTAGTAACAGCGAATTGGAGCACTTCAGGCTGCCAAAACGTTATATACGCCGATGAGTAAATCCCGGGACAGTTCCACCTCAAGAGTTAAGTGTTAGCTGCTAACTACATCTGTAGTCAGTACCTTTACCACAAACCACTACAGCAATCATTGTTAAGAAGACTCGGTGTCGTCTATGCTATAAACAGCATCATAGTACGCTTCATGATGACATTATTTGAGAAAGGCCTTCGACTGAAGCGGACCCTTCAACTACTAAGAAAGCTCGTTTGGATTCGGAATCTAACTGTTTTGTTTCTTTCTGCTTTCTGAAAAGTTTTTCTTGCTATATCACAAGTAGCTGTAAGGACCTCGGATAAACACCAACTTCGAACATGATCCCTCCTCGACTCTCGCTCTGAGACCAGTTGTGTATCCCGCAAGTTAGTTCGCCACTATAATTGATCAAAACTGGCCCTTAATATTTCCATAAACACGGTTGAATCTCAACCAATTGTCAAATGTAACTTGTCGAGGTGCATAGTCTTCGTTTTGGTGATCTTGGTGTGATCACTTGGTCGGAGAAAATTGTCTCGGCCCCTTTTTCTCGCAAATTTAGTGTCAACTAAGGTTCTGGCGAGTGTAGTCATTCTGATTCTTGAACCAGTTTATGTATATCATATGTGCTGTTCAAGACCATTTATTATTTTTGTAGTTTTAATTTAAAAATAGTATTTCCTTCGCTTTCGGTTTTCGTTAAGTGATTTTGTCCACTCCATCGTCTTCTGGCGTTGTGGGAAGTGACGAGTCGGATTACATATGACTTTCGGTTGCGCCGGGATCGATCGTTAATGAACGATTGTGTTCGTAGTTTGCAGAGGCTATATTTTTTATAATTTTCCTAAACAACCAAAACCTTTTTTTGGTACAGAGTATTTGTTGGATCGACTCGTGAAACATTATTATGATTACAGTAAACAGGTGCTTGGACGTTTTAAGTGACAGTGTTAAATTCTCTAGTGCTATCTGTAGTCGACTTAAACAGGACCGACGACGATTCCTTCGCTGCCCAACGCAAGGCTGCGAATAATAAGCAACAATGTCTAATGTACACTTATCTTCCAATTCTGAATGACCTGCAGCCTTATTGGCATATAATCGGAAGAGTTTTTTTATATCGACACTCAGGATGGCATATATTTGACATATATTTGAAGCGATTGAAAACATGGTCGAACTCAAGCACTCAGAGAGTGGAGGACAAAGTTCGGAATCCAGCTCCTTCAATTACGACTACAACTTCTCGCTCCGCGTTCAGCGAGTTAGACAAGCTCTTGAGTCATACGGACACAGAACAGAAAAATGTATAGAAAGTAGTGAGGCTGAATTTCTCGGGCTGACCGCACGCTTCAAAATAGGCGATTTACGACTCACTTTGCAGCTTGTTAACAATTCAAATTTTCTAGATAGAAATTGAATTACTTTTTAATATGAGAGAGCGATTAAGAAATTATCGATAGCATGAGAAAAATGAAAGTCGATTTTTTAACCCTAAGGTCCCTTTCATCGCGGACTGTCACATATAGTTTCTGAACAGGCTATACCAACGGGATATACCAACTTCAATTTTTTTTAAACACGCAATGCACGTCACAACACTATTTGTGAACACAATTTAATGTTGTGTTACACTTTTTTTAAATTCATAACTAATTATTTATTTTAAATGCACGTTGAACCCTGGGGAACATAATCTTCTTTCATCATTAGATTATACGTCTTTACGCACGTCTTCTGAGTCTCGGAGCCTTTGTCCAATCAGCGCAAGATCTCGGACGCGGGAGATTCGAAAGCCGGATTAAAATCGGTTATGTAATACTTTTTTGCATTAGACTGATGCACAACGGGTTTCATTGTATGCCAAAGTTATAATCATCATATTCCCTATGACTACAAAGTAAACGCCCTTACTGTATATATACATATATATTTATTATATATATATTTATAGCGTACGTGTATTGTACTTATGTAAGTGACGTTAAAACAATACATACCGGAAAAACAGGTTCATTGACGACTAACTTTAACGCATTAAAAATTCATCACTGGAAAAATTTAACTGATTAAAAAATTCGTCTCGGGCAAAATTCGATTGTGGCCAAACTTGACCTATAATAACTTAAGGTGTTAGATTGATTTCCAGAATAGAAATTGGTAGAATCATTTAATCTCCTAATTAATTAAATAAATTAAGAATATCAATACTTTCACAAATATTGATTTTATTTACCTTAACAGTAAAAAAATACAGAATACTTTAAATGTATAAGAATGACCTGAAATGGGTTAGCGAAATTTTATAAATAAACATATTAATTTATTTTTACATTTACATTTATGATTCAAAATCATCCGCAAGTTTTTCTCCCCCTACAGGTGAATTATAATCATCATTTAATGCACCAGGTGCAGCATCTTCATCGTCGAAAGTAAGATTGTCATTGAAACTTTCATCATTTAAGGCACCAACCCCATCAGCTTCGTCATTTAAGGCAGCAGGTCCATCATTTTCATCATTTAAAGTTCCAGCTCCATCAATTTCATCATTTAGAGCACCAGGTCCATCATCATTGTCACTCAAAACAGCCAAACCTTCATTTTCGTCGTTTAAAGCATCAGCATCATTAGCTACATCGTTGAAGTTCAAATTATCATTTTCGTTCACATTTTCGTTCACATTTTTATTGGCTGCTTGCGAAACTTTAACAGGTTTAGATCTTATAATGTTTCTATTTTTTGTATTTCTATCCCAACGACGAGGTTTTTTTCTTATTAACGGTGATTCTGATTCATCTTTATTATCTTCTTTGTTGGAATTATAATTGGTGTTCGCATTACTATTTGAATTCACGTCACCTTTATTGCTGGGACGTCGTTTTTTGAGGCTAATGCTTCGACGTGTGTCTTTCAGTGCGTCATCGGCTTCAATTGTTTTAGCGCATTCATCAACTGATTTGCCTAATACCAAGGCTTGCAGAACGCATTTCCTCTTGGGATTCTGAAATGTAAGAATTTCTGAGTATCTCAAGCTTGCCATGTTGGATACTATATAGAAGTATTAAAAGTATTTAGATGCTTTATTCCTCTCTAATTAAAAATTTTGGATTTCACATTCCACAATTGTCTATTCATTCATTAACAGTTATTTGTTTTTCTATCGACAAAACTCATAAAAGTAATTACGCAATGTAAAATCCAAAATGTAAAATGTGAGATAAAAGAATCAGCATCGACCCCAGGATTGTAACTAATGAAATGCTAAAGCCATGTTTCGAAAAAGTTAAATTGAGTAATTGCTAGAAAAGTAGTTTTCAGTTTTAGAACTTTCTAGTGGTATATAATTAATTTTCAATGGTTACTTTGCATTTTCTTACTGCTGTGTCTAATAAAAAGTAAGGGTTCGAAACTATTCTCAATTACATCATAAAGTAAATATAACTGAAATTGCATCATCACTGTGGTTTTTAGTTTTGAAGTATTTCAATAAGAAATCGTAAAAAAATAGCGTTTAAATTTGAAATTATATATTTTTAATTTTTAATTGTTAATTTTGAGAAAATATATTTAAAATCGCTCAATTTATTTAGAATTTAAAAATGATGAAATGTTCATTTTTGCCTATTTTAAAAATATTATTTATTCGCATACACTATATTTTAAATTGAGTAGTTAAATGGGGCCCACGCAAAAATTTTTATCAGTTATTATGGATATTTTACCATTGATGCCCTTTTTTCTTCCAAAATTGACTGTTGGTCCTCCTGTTCTAACATTTGGAAGGCTAACATATCGCTAATTCGACGTACATTGCCCATTATCCTACGAAGTAAAACGTTAGTTGGATTCTCGTATCGATCTCTAACCACTCTACCAAGCCTCGCTGGATGAACGATAGATTCGGCAGTACATAATTGCACCAGCACCTGAAAATTCAGAAAAACTAGATAAACAAAGATAAATTTACTTTTAATTTTATTCTGGATCATTTTTTTCTTATTCATCATGTGGCCTAAATTATTTGTTTACACTGTCTTTACATTCTCGTCAGAGAAGGTATTAGATTTGTGTAAAATTTGACGCCCTCTCCCATGTTGGTCAAATGTGCAGGTTTGGAGAACCTCTGAACCCAAAAAACAGTTTTTACGACTATATCTGCCTTTCTGCACGATAAGTTAAAAAAAAAAATTAATCTATTAGATGACCCTTTAATACACTCTTTTAATGCCAGAAACTGAAAATCAAGTTCGTTAGACAGTTATGTAAAAAAAAGTCAAAAGGTTACATCATTTTCAAAATTCTTGAGACAATTTTGTTCAAGATTTAAAAATCCTATGTGCAACTGCTCATAGTTCTCGAAAAGTTGAACAATTTATTTTCACGACCTCTTTCGATAAAAACAAAATTATCACAGTTATAGCATTTTCAATATTAAAAAAAATCAAAGGAATATTAAAATTTTAAGCCAAACACCAGATGATATGAAAAAAGTAACAAGATGGAAAACGTTAACTTTCGAAGGCCCTGCAAGATCACACAAAAAATAATTTTAAAAATTTCATTTTTTAGTAAAAGTATTTAGTTTTTGTTTTGTTCGTATAAAACAATGATTGACAAAATATATTTACATAAAGAAAGGATACAAATTTGATAATAATTGTTATTTGATAGTATAGGTAATTTTTATTTTATTCGTGAAAAATAACATTAAAAATAAAAAAAGTCTATTTTATAAAAAACAAGGTAACGTCCAAAAAAAATTGAGGACAATTTTTGTTCACCCAAAGAAAATCTATACATTTGTTATCAATCTTTCTTTTTAATGGAACGTCTAGGTTTTTTTTAATTGTAAAAATAAAAAATACATTATATTGAATTTTTAGACAAACCATAATAAAATTTGAAAAGCCAAGAATTGCATTACCAATGCATCATGGACATAGTAGCACATTATTTTTCAATATCTGAATAAGCAACCCCAGGCCGAGGTAGAGAAATAAATGTAATATACACTTGATATACAAGTATTGAATATAATGCAGAAAAGTTCACATTTTAGACAAAAGCAAGTCCGAAGCACGAGATACGTGATGACGATGTATTCGTTAAAGCTGAAGGAGCTTTAACAAAAGAGAATTCACAATCACAACATTTACAGATGTCGATACATTGACTTTCAATTTTAACAGGGTGTTCACAAATATGGGCGCGAGAAAAATATATTTTTGAGCGCGAATTGCGAAAAGCAACAGTCTCGCTCTAGCCGTGCTTAAATTTACAAGCAAAGCAAGTCACGCACCTAGCGCGCGATGATAATTTGCCTGCGGCGCAATATGATTTAGAAATATAATATTAATATGATGCGTACAAATATGAAATAGTTGACTATGCTATACGTTTAGATAGTATAAACTCCAAACATGTTCCATTTTTCAAGAGGTAGAATTTTTCAATTAAATAATTGAAAATCTAATTACCGATAAACCGATTAGAGTAGAAAATATCCAGGGCCCAGCCATGATTCTTCTTGATCGGAATACACTTTTCGTTTACCTATCACGAAGGAACCAAGTTATTAATATAGCATTTCAAGTCTACACGCAAAGATTAAATCTATATATGAGTTTCTGCAATTCCAATTAAGTTTTGGTAAGAAGTAACTGAGTATTAACATGATAAAGGAAATTTAATTTTAATTTCTATTACAGGGTGCCCAAACGACTTGCAGCATTGAAGCTAGAATCATAAAATTTTTATATGAAATATTCTAATCAAGTGTGTGAACACAGAGAATACGTAAAAAATTTTACAGCTGTATTTATTATTCCTTATCAGTTTTTATTCCACCTGGCTCTTATTGTGATTAAATCTTGACCTGTCCCATCATCTCTTCCTCAATTATTTTCTGATTTTTACAATTTATTTTATCAGTAATTACAGATTTTTATTTTTTAGTCTGTGTTTTGCATTTTTCTTAATTAATATTGGTAATGTACAATTATTTTATAGTATTATTACAATTATTTAAATAGTAGATTTCTGTTCTTCATTTTTTTTTGCTCACTCACATGTACATAATTTTTGGATATGACAGAAAATCCACCTTTACAAAGTAATAAGTATCCCTTATGTCTGCAGTTAAAATTTTAGCAGAATCACCCATCCGATCGCTAACCGCACCAGTACAAACAATCTGTTCTTATTTCAATATTGTCTTTTTGTCCTTTTATGATTTATAAGTTTATGACGATAAAACTTTAAACTTTGTTATTTAAGTAGCCAAAAAAATATCAGAAGGTTCTAAAGATTCTGCCAATTTGACCCTCAGTGCTCGCCCAATCCGAAAAGTGTTCTTTTTTTTATCCGCCCCATAAAGAAAACTTTGTAATGGCAATGAATTTCAAAAAATTATAAATTCGTTTAATTCTACATTGGCCAAATAAAGAATTCTTAAAGATTTTTAACAATGTTAATTACATTTTTTAACTATATAATACGTAAAAAATAGTTTTTTTTGTATACAAACATTTTTCATTAACACAATTTAAATTCAATGCAAGAATACAAAAAATTCATTGATTTGAGACAAATCGATTGACGTAAATACATTTCATTGAAGTATAAGGAAATTATTTTCGTTTATAATATGTAAAAAATAATTTTTTAATACTAAAAGTTTTTTCATCTACATAATTTGAAGTAAATACTAAAATAGAATAGATTTTTTAGTAATGTACAGAATTCCTGAACATAATATTAAATTCTCCGCTTTTTTATTTTATTTTTTTGTTGTCTTGATAAGAAGACTGTATGAGTGCTTAAACGTTGGTGAATCTTTTTTATACGTATTTTTTATTGTAATTTGATCATAATAAAAATAAATAAGGAGAAAGAAATAAAAAGAGAAGGAAGTGGGTTTGATTGGTTGTCTTCTCATTTTTCTTTCTTCTTTTTTATTTTTCTCCAAAAAAAGAAATTTTTTATTATATTATTTAGGAAATTTTTTTTATTCTATTCAAATTGCAATAGAAACATTTGATGGTGTTTGAATAAATTTGGTAATTGGATTTTTGATTATGTTTTCAGAAATTCTACACATTAACTTGATTATTTGACGTTAAATAAGTTTTTAAATATGATTTAAATCTCATTTAAATTTCTTAAATTTTATGTTCTATAATTCAAGATGAATCGATTGACCTTAATATCAATACATTTTTTTGAAGAGTCAGAAAGTTATGGTTAGTAATAATATTTAAAAAATCGGTTTCTTTACGGTTAAACTTTTTTCACTCAAGTAGTTGCAAATATATACAACAATTCATAAGATCCCTTGATGCAAGACGATTTGATTGATATATAATATTAAAACGCCTAATTAAAGGGTATGAACGTTATAGTCTTTCATAATACTTCAAAAATCTTGTTTTTTCAAGAAAAACTATTTTCATTATCATAATTTAAAGTTAATGCAAAAATAGAATAAAATACCTTAATTCGAGACAAATCGATCAGTGTTTTACGGTAAGACATTTTTCCTTTGCCTTCTTCAAAGTTGATACAACGATAGAAAAGATTTCAATTTTAAACAAAAAAAATCATTAATTCAAGACGAATTGATCAACTGAAATATTATTAAATTTTTTGGAGAGTAAGAAAGTTATGGTGATCAATAATATTTGAAAATCGATTTTATACTGTACTCTCTAAATCTGAATCAGCGATAAGTATACGGCTAATTCAAATCAGCGTATATACGCTGCTAAAACAGCGAAATTTATCTGCTGATCGATGAAGCTTCACTGATTAACAGCTAAGTTTCACTGTTTTGCCAGCTTGTATACGCTGATTTGAATTAGCGGTATACTTATCGCTGATTCAGATTTAATGAAGAGAACTTTGTTTAATTATATAATTTAAAGTTGATGCAAGAATAGAAAAAAAACACCTTGATTTGAGATGAACTGATTATTTTCTTAAATTTTTATTTCTCTATGAGCAAGTAAATATTTTTATTAATTAATCGTAATAAGGGAGCAAAGTTCTCACTCACAAGCAACATACAATTATAATTACAAACACAGTGTAAACGCTTAAGATTGAATGAACAGTATATATTCAGCCAAATGTAAATTATATTTGAAATAAAAATTGAGAAACATTCCTAAACCATATTGTTTACGCATAAATAAAACCACAAAAAAATCAAAGCAAAATCAGTTTATTATTATTTTAAATCCTTCTCATAATGCAAATACAATTTTATTAATAATCAATTAAATCTTGAATCCGATCACATCATTGAACGAATTACTTTCAAAATTTCACTTCTTTGAACCTTAACCTGAAACGTGGCATAAGGATTACCAGCTGCAGATTCTTTTCGAGAATTTCCACCATGTTCTATCATTCTTCTAGTTGGAACTTTATTATTTTGACTTTGTCCTTTGTGCACGACATTTTTGATAGCAGACATCATATCTGCGACAATATCTCTCGTCAAAATTTCTCGGTCTACAGGTGGTCGTTTAGGATTATCTATTATTAAGCATTTTCGAGTAATTTCTTCAAGTTTATCCCCAATTTCAGTAATTGGAACTGTTGAGAGTCCTCTTCTTGTGGTTGAAACTATAGGCATAATTGCTTGCTTCAATTGATCTTGAGTAATCCGCGATAATTTATTTGGATCTTGCAGCAAATTCTCTTGAATTATTTGCCATAAACGTTGGGCTACATCTTCGGAATTTACATTTAAAACAACGTTCACATTTTTATTTGTATTGACGTTCTGAAAAAGACCGAATTTAAAGAAAAAATTAGGCTATGTCTAGTTGACTCGGAAGGTTCAGCGAGTTGCAAAAGGGGATGCACTAGTCCCGAACTTTAGGGAGGACTTACTAAACCTATACAAAATATTTGACTACTTATTCCTAATTTTGGGACGAGACTCTTCGTAAAATTGAATGATAAATTTGTTTACAATAAAAAAAATAATTTTGAACAGCTCTAATAAATATTCTGTCAAAAACGAAAAAAATGTATACAATTGGCAGATTATTTATAATAGAAACAGACATTTGTTCTAATTTTCCATATTCAAATTAATTTAACAAATTAATAAAGAAATAAACCAAAAATCCATTTAGATACATAATATTTCGAAAAAATGTTTTTTTTTACCTTTGGTGGTTCTTTTGAAGAAGTTTCTTCGGCTGAAGAACTGGACGGCTGATTATTTTTTAATTGTCTATAATATGGCATGTATTGGCCATAGTACTGCTGAGAATTTAGCCACTGCAAAATAAATTATTTATTTGTGATATTAATATCTATTTATTAACGATTTGCTTTAGTTCATACTTTCATTGCTTGATTTATTTTATTTCTTTGTTTGCTTTCAGTTCGGAACAATATAAAAATATTTGTTTTTCAAAGAGTTAACTTTGAAGAACACGTAATCCACTAAATCAAATTATTTGATTTTATTCAGGCGAATATCCCTAATCTCAATATAAAAATAATTTCTTACGTGTATGCATCCTAGGAGCAGCGTAATGCGGAAAGTAAACACAGCCATTATAACAGATGTAACTCAATGAATCGAAACCTTTATTTAAAATAATAATATGTTTTACGTGCTCTTATATACGATAATTCACCGTGCATCGAATAAAATCTTTATCATTTTCGCATCAAGTTTAGTTTTCCAATCGTCAGCAAGCACCATTTTCAACCAACGATATCAGGTTAGGAATTAATATTGGTATATTGGTTCATTTAAAAATATTCGAATGAAGAAGCCAGTAATAAATGTAAATTTCTCTGAAGACGGATTATATATAAACCAATAAATGTGAAGAAGAAAAAACTTCTTCTTTTCAAGCGCGAATAACGATCGATCACGAAATCAACAGAGTTGAATATAATGAATGTTTAAGATAGAGTAAATGTAATAAAAAGTTATTCTCTAAGTTTTGAAACTATCTTTATACTTGGGTAGAAAATAATGCAATTAATATATTTAGAGAAGATTAAAATGAAAAGCATAACTATCATGCTAAATGATACTTAATAGAGTTTAAAAAAACATTACAATATAAGTAACATAATTTTTGACTAAAACTACTTATGTAACAAATTAGAAAAAATGAAGTATCAGTGTAAAATATGTTTCAAAATATCGTTTTACTTGTTACTCATTCTGATGAGCATTGGCACACTTCGCGGGATAGTGAGAGGTGATATCTAAGGTTTTGTTTTACTTTTGGCTATGAATAGTGTTTGGAGTACTAAATGATTGTGCCAAGTTGTAGTTTAAAATTGTTTGAACTTTTAATCTCGCTCACGCTCGGCCGTAAAAAGACTTTGCTGATTCGATACACACAATACTTTATATAGTAACAGTATGGTGTTCGACTTTTTTCATGAAATTATGTCTCACGTTTGTTGGAGATTAGCTTAAAGGGACAAGTAACGCTCAGAACAGTGATCGTGGAGTGCAGTGAGAAATGCGCATGTGTACACGCCGTCAAAGTGTACTTTACCTGCCTGCTTCTTGACTAGGTATGCAACTTTTCTACAGCATGCATGTTTATAAATATTTTATTAGCTAATAAATAGAATTCGATTTCTGTATGTATAAATAATTATTTTAATATTCAATAGCCCGAGAAACTTCACATGAATAATTTTTTTTATTGAATAGAACCAATCTGAGGGGTGCGGGAAAAATAATTTAAACTTTAAAATGAGGGCCACCTTAGCCCCACGCCATGTGGGCATGGACTGATAGTAAATTTCTAATTTGCAAGTTTCAGTAGTTCAGGATAAATGCCGCTCGGTACTGTAGAGCGCATTATCTCACAATAGAAGTTAGGTATATATATTTTTTAATTTATAGTTATCCAAAAATTGTCACCATAATTATTATAAAAAGATCTGATGATCTGGATACAGTTAAACTTGGATAAAAAGGAAGCGGCAGTTTCGGAGAAGAGGAACCACTGGGTCGAAAAGGGAGCATGTGCCTTTAGTAGCATGTCGATAATAAAAGCCTAACTGCATAAATGCGTAACGTTATCTCACATTGCGCAAATCTCTGTCAGTGTTTACACGGCCCTAACTGTTTACGTCGGGAGGGACTGAATTTGAGAGGAAGGTCAAAACCAAAACCGGGCTCAATCCAAGTTCAACTGTATGGTACCTAATACTACTGTTTTCTCAGTTATCAGTATCAATACTGCCTGTGTATGAAATATTTTGAGATTTTTCATTTATGCCGTGGAAATAATAATAAATATTACTATTTACATAATATTTCCCTGTTTTTATTACTATTACATTAAACTTGTAAAAAAATTTCACAATTTTGCAAGCTTCTTGCGCTTGTACGCTTAAAGCGTGTATGCTTCTTTGCACGAAGGAATAACCCTTTTTATGGAATGCTAGGGGGGTGAATGATCTCAAGTTGAAAGAATTACGAGAAACTATACACGTAAGGAAACTAGATATTTTATGTGTACCTGAAACAAAGAAAAAGGGATGCGAAAGTAGGGAGATAGAAAAGGGGTAGATAGTGAAACACATCGTAGGCAAGGAGTAGGTCCATTTTGAATGAAAGTGTGAAGCAGCATCTCGGAGATCATGATTTCGTATCTCGCAGATTGCTGTGGGCTAGAATAAAAGTAAGAAGCAGAAGACTATTTATCATGGCATGTTACGCGCCAGTTGATAGTTATCCCAAAGAAGCAAAAGATGCCTTCTGGGACACTTTAAATGGTACGATAAATATTTGCGGACATGGTGATAGAACAATGCTGCTAGGAGATATGAATGGATGAATTGGTATCCAAAATCAGGATACAGAAAGAATACTAGGTAATTTTGAGGACCCAAGAACAAACTATAACGGAGATAAATTAGTTGGCTTAGGTTTAGAAAAGGGTCTGTTTACTACAAATACTTGGCTTAGGCATAGAATGATCCACATGTACACCTACTCCAAAGGAAATAGCCACAGTATAATTGCATTTGTTGTTGCGGATGAAAGATTAAGAGAACTAGTCAAAGATACAAGTGTCATGAGGGGTTCTAAATGTACTGCTGATCATTACCTTCTGATCTCCAAAATGAACTTAGGTCGGGGGTGGAGAAAAAAAGAGAACCAAGAAAACAAAACAAACGCGAATCAAAATTCAGAACCTGCAGAAACCGGATGTGCGAATAGATTTCCAAAATAAGATATTCGAAAGCATAGGTAAGGCAACTTGGGAGGCGCTTATATGAAATAAAGATATAGAAGGCGTATCGACTATGTTCCGGGATATCATTTTTAGATGTGCGATCGATGTGTGTGGTACCGCGCTTGTAGGAAGAATGTCTTATGATGCATAGTGAAATGATGAAATTGAGGCTGCCCAACAATCAAAGAAAGAAGCGTACAGGAGAACTTTGAACATGACAGTTCTTAGCGATAAGGAAAGAAATAGACGTATAAATGATTAAAGACTCGAAAAGAGGATACTCAAACAACTAATTAAGGAAAGGAAAGATCAAATTGAGCAGAAGAAGAGAATAAAATACAAAACGACTTTGAAGGAAGCAAGAAACTACTTTATGAAGCAATGAAGGGAAATAAAAGTACAGAATTTGGCAACATGAGAAATAGTTGATAAATTAGTCTACCTTGGAACCTTTTTTACCAGGGACAGGAAGATAGATGAGGAGTTTGATAGACGCACAAACGAAGGTAAGAAGGTTATTGGTAGTGGAAGCCTTCTTATCAGAAGTAAAAATACATCAAATAAGGCTAAAATGGCAAAACATAATTCTATATTTTTAACGACAGTACTATACGGCAGCGAGACATGGACCTATGAAGAAAATGATAAGAGTGAAATTAACGCGATTGACATGAGATTCTTGACCATAATATGCGGGAAAACTCTGATAGACAAAATGAGCAACGAGATAATCCTTAGAGAATGTGGTGCGGAAGAGACGCTAGTTGACACATGGGAAAGAAATCGGTTAAGATGGTTCGGGCATGTTGAGAGAA
>JAAAKG020102805.1:0-15814 GCA_010014905.2 Druon quercuslanigerum | reverse complement strand
TCATATATGATACATACCGTTTTAAACCACACAAAATAATCTTGTGAGGTTCAAACGGTTTAAAAAGCCCGCCAACTGATTGTTAGTCCATTGTTTTACTGTAAAAACAATACACTTTATGTTTCGAAAAGCCTGCGACCGTTATTTTAAACGAAATGTTCAGAAGGAGGGATTGCGCGAGGATCTTGACACCTAAGGTAAGTGAACCACCCACCTTATGGTAATATATATATATGTTAAAAAACTATGGATAAATATTTCTCTGTTAGAATATAGTTTTAATTACTTCATGAAACTTCAAACTAGACGTTTTGGTTCTGTCTTCGCCTTTAAAACCTCGAAAACACGTGTGTATCACATATGATACAAACCCTATTTTTGTCAGTATCTCACCCCAGAGGTGAGTTTTTGAAAAAGTAAAAAAAAAAACAGAAATTGTTCTATAGCCTTCCTAAAAACGCCTGAATTTTTTCGTTAAAAAAAAATTATGCGGTAGAGGGCTAACAATTATTTTTCTTAACATTAATTAGGTTTCACCTCACTTTTATTTAAAATTGAAAAGAAAGTGGAAAATGTTTGAAAAAACCGCGACTTTCTAACTCTGCTCTTAGAGAAAATGGCTAAAGACAATAATAAATAATTTAAACGATTTATGTCAACATCTAATTATCATTATAAAGTAGTATTTTATGTATTGGAAACATTTTTTATTTAAAACGCAGCAAAAAATACCATAATTAGTGCCTGTAAACAAATTTATGGAGGTCATATTTAAAATATATATTGCTAAAAATTCGACAAAAACAATTTTGGACCACCCTAGCATCAAGAGCCTTCACATCTGTTTGATTGGAACACGATTTAGTTTGGTGGCAAGAGTATTTAGGCGAAGTTCTACTAAACCTATCGTCGATTCTATGAAAAGGGAGGAACGAGTCAGCACACATTATTCTTCAGTTGATCAGGAACTACCTCGGCGACCGCTGGCTCATTAATGTTCGTTTACGAAGCTATTACAGATCACTGCTCTATGTTTGCAGTTCGTAGATTGACTTTGTATAAAACAGTTCAAAATCGTCAGAAATAAAAAAGCCGACATTATACGTTTGGCTTTAAACTTTCTCCGAGGATATCAGTAAGCTACGACGGGGATTTACGGTCTGAAAATCGAGGCCATTATTAAAACTGTTACCTTTTTGGGACGTCAATTGAGTCATACCACGTTGGACTATGAGAAAATATGTGCTTACATATTATATAAGTATTCGCTGTTGACGACCTTAATCCTTATGAATGGATATTGGTTCATGCTTCAAGGTCATTCCAAAAGTTTGAGTTTTTAGTGGCTGGATAAGTTTATGCGGGTCCAGTCAGGATGCGCACAACCAAGGGACGATGCCACAAGACAAGACGTATCAAGGATGTTTCTCTATCTTCGACGCATTACTTACAAGACCTGCAAGCTCGTCCTTAATGGCAGAAGCCAACCCCTAACGTCAAAAACGGGGATCTCGGATTCGTGCCACAGGAAAAAATTACTTCTACTAAGTGATATTTGGCTCGAATGATTCGTGTACAACCGAACTCAGATTTTCAAGTTCACTGTTTTTATGAAAACAACAATTGGTCTCTGTATAAGACCGGTTGTTGGTGAACAGAGTTGTTTATCAGTTTTTGCTGAACAGAGCTGTGAGACTTGTTTTGCTTTCATTTTCTGTTTTAGATTCTACCGCTTCTGCGTCATCAAAACCTTAGCAGGGTCCAGGGTGGATATCTATTTTCTTTTTCTATACGTTGTTTGTGAATTCATCACGAAGGTACGCGGAAATATTGTAGATTTTTGTCCACAGTTTCCTTATTTCTCACAGGCAAGTGTCATCTCGGATCGCATACGACGGCTCTGGTAATTCTTGTACTGTCAGTACAGTTCATGGCACGGTGAATACTGAAAAATACCTAAAGAAAGTAATCGTGGCGTTTCAAGGAAAACACCTCTTGCTTGTCAATATAGGCAATGTGCAAAATGGGTTTGTGGTATATAGCAAGCAGCACAACCACACTGTCAATCGTCCAACTTATACAGGATCCAGAGACAGATGATTACTCAGCAATCACTAGGAATACCAGCATCTACCTTTTTGAGTAACATATACGTTTCGCCTTTCGTCATAAAAGAGGGCAAGTTACCCGAGGTTTTCAAGATGTTTTAAAAGGTCACAATAATTTGGTGTCTTTTTTTTGGCATCTTCAAGTCTGCAATAGAAACATTTTTCGTCTGCCAATAAATTCCTATTGTGATTTCCTCTCATGCTCTCTCTCTTAAATCCTTGCAATCACGCTATTAGAACCATTAGTCTCGCTTTAGCATAGTCAAACACTTCACCAGGTTCGTAGATGTTCTTGAACTGATGCTTTGTGGGAGAAGGATGTCCTCCGTATGAAGAGTCAGTCTGTGAGACCGATGGCTTTTTCGAAATTGGTACAGCCATCCCAGTTTTGCCCTTATTTTTACAAAATCTTCCCTTGCACTCAAAACTTCCATGGAGGTTCTGACATCTTTCTTGGGCCATAGGGTAAGAGCACCAATTCTTGGCACATTAGCCCTATTATTGGCATGCCAAAAATCAAAGACAATTTCTATTATTTTGAATGCATACTTCATTGCACTGAATAATAAAAATATGCTTTCTGTGTAAGGATTGTTGCTCTTACCCTAGTTGTTAGTAGTTGTCAGCAGTTACTATTATTATTATTATTATTATTATGATTATTATTTTTTATTTTGTGCTTGGACGAACAAGGTATTACATCATCAGCAGCAGACTGAGTTAAATGCCTGATGAGATCAGCAGTTTTGAGGTGAAGAGCTTCACAAAGTCACTACGTAAATCTTTCAACACGGCCCATTAGTAGAATTGGCTATTTCTAGAAGTTATTTTTTGAAAGTGTTAGATAATAATATAAATTGAAAATAACATGGGAAAAACTCGTTTAGAATTATAATAATATCCTTAAATAGTGAAATAAATAATTAAAAAGTGCATCAAATAGTTTGAAGCAGAAAAAGTTACGGGAAGCGATTCGAAAAAGCGTTCAAAAACATAATCTTAAAAGTCAGAATTACTATTCAATTAATTTAATTTCCTCCATTTTTTCGTACAAAATTCAACTATTTTTTTAAATGCTTTCTACCCAATTATGAATTTTCATAACTATTCAGAAAATGATAAAAATTGTTTGAAACGAAAACTCCTGTCAGTTTTACTGGAGTTTAGCCTAACTCTATTAGATTTCATATTTTGATGATTATGATTCATTGTGAGATTTTAATAATAGAGCCTTGGTGTCTAGGGCGTTGGCGCGTCAAGCCTCCGAACAGGAGGTCTGGGGTTCGATCCTAGTGACGGTACCATTGGGAATTTTTCTGTGCATACTAGGGGTTTGGTGGTTCGGATTCCACTTGAAACGGCAGGTCCTTTCAATGTCGAGAGGTAAATTACTCTATGTCGAGTGGTCTGTCAGTCGGTGGTTGCAGGTGGATTTCAAGTAATAAACACACAAATACTGGACTGCAACGTCCACCCAAACTTGGCCGTCATTCCTTTAAGGCCTCGCTGGAGAGGCTTCCGAGTGGCAGAGTGGATAAAGCTCTTTGCTGAGCAAAAAGAACCACGTCCTTCCCTGTGCCAATGGGTATGCCTGGCACCTAAAAGGTATATTTCCAGAACGTTGGAAATAACAAAATGCACTGATAATTTACTCAGTGAAGGTGCGCAGATTTGTTTTACTGCCTTCAGAATAAACACCGGCGTGGCACAATGAAATTTATAGTCTGAGCATCAGGGGCTGCTTTTACAAGCTCCCCGCCCACATTACAACCAACTAATATCTTACCAAGAATTGAAACAAATAAACACATTAAAAACTCTTATATAATGCGTTAGCATGAATAACATGAACTCAAAATTTAGGGCATTTTGTGAAGAAAAAATGTAGTTAGCAATAAGATCAAAAATAGGTTAAAAATTCTCTCAAAATTTAAAACTTGTGCATACTAAAGTAATGACTATAAAGTTTGTAATGTCATAAATTAAAAAAAAAATTATCACTAATGGTTTAGTAATCAATTGCCACTCAAATCCACCTGAACTCTACCAGCGGAACATTAAGACATGGGTCTGCGTGATGGTGAGGTCAAGCGTTTCTATTTTCGAATCGGGCGTATGTACAAAAGGTGTGGTTCTCGTTCCCCCTTGTGTGTTATCCGTTCGTATATTTTGATTAAGTGCGTTTCCTTTGTAAGAATGGTTAATTTTATGACGTGCAAATGAAAGATGGCGTTAATTGTACTATACCGCATCGAGGCATATCGTTACTACATGCATGCCGAAGCCCCATCACGTGACCATAGTTTTTATCAGGTGTCGTTTTACCGAAGTGTAAACAGTATAGTTTTTGTAGCATTAAATACTGATTTTAAAACTTACAGGGCTATTACTCCGCCAATTGAAACGTGTGAGTACTGGTTTCGAAAATTTGAATGCGGCGATTTCGACACGGAGGACAAAGAAAGTACAGGCCATCCGAAAAAGATCGAGGATGAAGAATTGGAGACGTTACTCGGTTAAGGCCGATCAACCCACGACATCAACACAAAACCGAATATCCATGGATCGAAGATTATGCTCTGTATTTGGTAGGAGCAACATGGTGAACTTTACTATGAGCTGCTTCAACCTAACAAAATCATCACGGGCGAACTTTGTCAAAAACAACTAACGCTGTTAAGCCGAGAATTAAAGAAAAAACGGCCGCAATACGAGCAGACACAGTAAAGTTATTCTTAACATACTTGGAAATTATCAAATGTAAGTCCTACCCCACCCTCCGTATTCTCCAGATATCGCGCCATGTGATTACCACCTCTTCCAATCCATTACTTATGGTTTGTCTGAGCAACGATTCACATAAAATGCCAGAAAATGGTTCGATTCGCGTATAGTTTCAAAAGACGAGTCGTTTTTCTTACGTTATACCTGTATGCTGGTAGAAAGATGGGAGAAAGTAGTGGCTAGCGATGGAAAATACTTTGAATGATCAACTGATCACCACTTTTTTTAAAAATTAACCCGATACACACACACACACACACACAAATATATATATACACACGTGCGGAAATTGTTAGATTTACCAACTTGATTTTTTACAAGGAGATGTGTTGTACGTGTCTGATGCGAGGATAAATGCATTTCCGAAATGAGAACCATAATAATCCTGGATGTGCAAATACTTCTGGATTAAACTTAATCGAGACTAGTCGTCCTGTTCTTGAAAGGCGACATTCAAGCACTATTAGAATTTAGTAGCACAAAATTACTTTTTTCCCTTCACCTAATAGATTATGTATACTTACAGTATCATCGATGATTTGCTTATAATGAGTAACTAGACCCTGTAGGCTTTTATTTTGTTTCTCTAAATCCAGATCTGATTCTTTGGGTACTTTCTTCCTCAGTTTCGGTATCGACATTGACACGGTTTCTTCAAAGACACTAATCCATCGCTCGTAAGACTTCTCGGTTACGTTAATGTCCGGAAAAAGCCTTTGCAGTAAGCTCTTCGTCGATTCTTGCTCCCGTTTCAAAATAGTTTGCAATTCACCCTGCAGATAAAGGAAACATTTTTGACACGTTTAAATGAAAGATACAATATTACGTAAGAGGGGTTTTTATTTAACAAAGAAGCATGAAATAGCTCACTCATAATTTCGTAACATAACACACTAAGTTAAAATGCAAGAGTAATTTACATTGCCTGCGTTTATAATGAATAATTTCTTAACTTTGTAAAAAAGAATAGGAGTTTGCTGAAACTAGAATCAAAAGAATGTACAATACCATGCTGTCGTTTTTTAAGAGAAATGAAAACATAGGTAAAATACTTAGATTAGTTGATGATACAGAATGAGAGAAAATCTTGAAATGAAAACAGTGACCATCGAAGAGAAAATTTTGAGATATATCGTAGGTTCGACCTTTCGGAGAAGCATCGTAGTCTTAGCTTCAGGAGCTTGCATCTGGGCTAAGTTAACAGTATGAAGTATTACCAACGTATTAAGGTGCAGCGAAATATCATTAGCAGAGACGATACATAACCTAATGCAGTGAAAATATCCTCGACAAGAAGATGCACGTATCTTCCACAGAAATGTGGAGGATTAGTCAAAGTCGTATGAGGTAACCTTTACTTTCTTCAAATAGCCCGCATTTTGAGCCAATGCATTTCCCGATAGTAGCTGCAGAGCGTGTCATGTACGCCCCGAGCATCTAGGACACACACAATATAGTTGTTCAATTCATGCGATAACGACTTACATACAAAGGCACAATGCGGTACTAAGAGTGATTTATTACCATCTCTGTCACATTTACGGAACTAGCCTTAATACCGCTCCTCTAAACGCTCCTAGAAAAATCCGATCAATAATCGAGAATGAGAAATGGCGCATATACTTGAACTTCATATTTCCGACTATTATTTCTGTTGCGCACTAGAGGCCTGACACAGTTCTACATAATTCTACTTGTCATTATCATCGGCGCTCTTGGAGGTTCCAAACAATTATTTTTTCCAAAAAGTGTAAAAAATAATCGTATTTTCTGAATAAAATGTAATAAGTAATCCTTTTCTGAAGTCGTGAATTTAAAAAAAAAACATTTTGTGCCAGATTGAAGTGCTAGTAGACCTCTTGAAATTCTGTAAAGGGGGCACACCTAGTGCAACGGATTTTCAAGATACAGGGGTATGAGGGTTTTGAAAGGTATTTTGGCGAGGTTTACAATAAAAACATTATTTAACCTTTATTGTTTATTTTTAATAACGTTTTTGAGTTCTTCTACAAAATCGGCATTTTTTACTTTTTTTAATTAGGCTAGAAAAAAGTTGGACTTTTTCTCTTGAAAAAAATCCTAAAACGAATATGGGATGGAAAGTATTGGTTGATTTGTCTTGGGATGTCTTTCAAGAGAAAAAGTCCAACTTTTTTCTAGCCTAATTAAAAAAAAATAAAAAATGCCAATTTTGGAGAATAACTCAAAAACGTTTTTAGAAATAAAAATCAAGGTGAAATAATTTTTTCATTGCTTAATAATTTTTTTTATTGTAAACCTCGTTAAAATACCTTTTCAAAACCCTCATAAAAAAGTGAAATTTGATAATTTTGTCAGGAGTTATGTACAATTGAACGTTAGCAGTGATATTTAAAAAATTTCTTTTTGATTAAACAATCCTTATTTGCTAAAGTGTTTTTTCGAAAGCTTTAAAAAAATAATATAAAATGTAACATTTAATTATTATTCTGACTGTACAGTGTATAGAAAGAATATATTGGAAATATTTAAATTGCTTAAACAAATTTAATTTGTTTGAACAATTATTTTTCCCCAAAAATATTTTTAATTAAAATTTTGTTTTAATTTTCTGGAAAAGTTTCAATGCAATTTTGGACCACCCTTACCCTTACTAAAACTAGAGTCATTAGATTATGTGTGCTGGAAAATTTTATTATAATTTAAATACTTTTTAGTTATAATAAATCTGAAAGTAAGGAATCGTTTAAATTTTGGTACTACATTTAAATATTAGAATTTAAATTTACTAAATTTAAATTTGAATATTTAAATGAGGCCTTTTTAAATCGAAATATTCATTAAATGTGTAAAACAAAAAAAAATCTTCAGTTACCTTGGCTTTTCAGCAAAACAGCTTTAATGAGATTTTTTCAGTAGGGGTCGAATCTCTAGCACGTGAGATTTTTCCAAGCGTTTGAGCGATCGAATATGTTTGTAAGTGACCATGCGTGCAATTGTATAATTTCGAAAGTAAATTAAGTGCAGTGATAAAATATAAAACGATTTTGTTCTTGTAAATTTATCATTATATTACAGTATGTTTCGAGCTGCTGTACCGAAAAGATCCCGGATAGGACTGGATACGGAATTATATACCGATTAGACCCCGGCTAGAACCGAAAAAGGCCTAGATAGAATTTTCAAGTGCCTCGTATAGGTATTGAATAGCCCCAGATACGAAAATGTATATCGAATAGATCTCGGCTAGGACCGAATATGTCTCGGATGCAATTTCCAATCGCTCTGCATATGTCCCAGATAGACACGGATACGAAATTGTATACCGAAAAGATCCCGGCCAGGATCAGATAAGACCCAGACAGAATTTCCAAGCACCCCGTAGTGGATCGGATAGGCCCGGAACCAGATCAATACAATTTGTAGCATCACGTGAAAGCCACAAATAGAGCCGGATACAACACGGGTGCTAACACCCTATATAATTCCTAATAGGCCCCAAAAGAGTCCCGGCATAGTTACACCATTTCAAGCTGCTGCAGAATTGTCGCAAATGTTGAAGGTCAAAATCAAATCCGAAAATCTAAAAGCTAGACAACATTTACAGGCGAATCAGAAATGTTATGGTGAGTTATGGCGATCACTTTGGCTCTACGAGAAGAAAGGAATGCAAAAAGCGTGTGACAACTTTATTTTGCACCAATGCATTCGAAAGTGATCGAATTCCACTGTTAATAATCTAAAACTCCAAGATGCGTCAGGGATCATATAGCCGAAAATTCAAACCATTCACGCTCAGAAAGCTTGAGTCTCAATATCATCTTTTTGCACCAGGTCAGTGTATAGATGGTCGGATTTATATTCGAGCAATGCTTATTAATATTATAAACTAAAGTGTATTTCACATGGTATAATTTACTCCTTTTTTTTAACCCTTTGTGCCATGGTACCATACATGTATGACAACTTTTGTCCTTCGTTTTTTATTTTTTTTCACATAGTTTTCAACAAACTACAATAATCGCTCTTTTCCACTGTGAATGGAATGTGAGTTGTTTAAGGTACTAAAGGTGCATTGCAGCCAACAAAATCTTAAATAAAAAGTTATGTTTTCACTTCTTCTCTCTCTATCTCTTAACACAAGGGTAATAAAATTTGCGTGGCCTTGAGTTTGAAACAGGTGGCTTTTAGCTTACTTCTGATATTATTGATATTCTGAGTGTGGTAGTGTGTAATCAACTGGCTGTCTCCTGTGTTTATATAAACAAAATTTCACCAGGATCTGAAGAGCGCAAATATGCAGATCTTCTGCAAGTGTTACTGCAACGCATTATGTAACCTGTCAATAATGTGGATTATTTTGTCACCCTGTATATGCCAAATCCGAGCACCTCCAACTTAATCTCGAAGGATGACCTAGATCGTATGTTCATTAAGTTAAAGAGACAGGGATTAACGTTTTTGATGAGAAACTGGCTGCTACCTCTACTCGTATCGATAATGTGGAAAAGGATGCATTGGATATTAAAGAAAGTGCAACAACATGGAAAAAAGAGGTAAAAGTTTATGCAAGAAATCGAAGATCGTCTTTCTAGAACCAAAAACTTGATCTTTTTTGAGGCAGAGGAAGTTCCCAATGAAAACAAGCTTTCGGGTAAGAAGTATAACTCAGTTAAAATGTCCAACTTTTGAAAGATACTTAGTGAAGCTATAAAATTGGATGAGCTGCAAGTCAGTCGCATTGTCAATCTTTTTTCAGGCTGCTCCGTCTCCACACCCCATCAAATGCGCATTTCCATCGGACACGATGGCAATGTAAACATTCCCACAGTTTTTGGTTACACGAGGAGATTAAATCAAACTACATATTCTTCATGGGATAAGAGTCTCTCTGGACAAGACACCTACGCTGCAACTAGAGTACAAAGAAGTGAAGAAAATGCTCAACGAATGGTTAGCGAAGGGAGAGAAAGACCTTCAAATTGTTTATCAACAAGGTATTCCGGAGATATCAAACCCACCGTCTACTCAAACATAGTTCCTGACACTATTAAATGACCAATCGAAGATATAGCCTGCCCTTATCTATATATTTTCAGAATGTGAGGGGTATAAATAGCAAACTTTGTAAGCTGGTTCAAACCCTGGATAGTTGTGAATATGACATTGTTGCTTTCACTGAGACGTGGCTGAAACCACACATTCTATCAAGTGAGTTCATTGACCTAAACAACTTTGACGTTTATCGAAATGATCGACCTGACAAAATTGATGGCGCTAATTATACAATTGCGCTGTATCTGGAGACAGAAGGTAATAATTCTTGGTTCGCTTCTGATTTGTATTGCAGCAGTTGATTATAAAATTTCCAAACGCAATTTTATTCAAGCTATTACTATGAAAAAATTAAACTTTAGAAGAAGCGATTATCCTAAATAATATGCAAATATTTAGGGGTTGATTGGTCAGGTTTGAATGTGTACGCAGGTGTAAATGAATGTTGCGTATCCTCTATGCACTTTTTGAACAACATATACCGATATATGCATATATCGTATTGTATTTTGGGATATATATCCATAGCCTCCCTGATATAAATAGAATACCGGGCATAATTAATTAAGAAGGATTAGATTTTCAGAAACAGAATGACATAGTAAATAGATTTGCAATATTTTAAAATAATGTCTACAAAAAACTTGTTAATGATTTCTTGAAATGCTTACCCAGGACTTCTTCTACGTTACAAAATTTAAAACTAATGGAAGATGCATTGCATTTAAATGATATAGACGTATTTAAAGCACTAAAGTCTCTCTCTTCGAAAAAAATGCTGGTACGACTTGGAAGTCTACTAGAATTTATCCAGCTTTTAAAAAAAGGCAAGAAATCTGATATAGTAAATTATCGACCAATTTTTATACTGAACGGATTCTATTCTAAGATTCTGTTCCTAAGAGATTAACTGTAACAAACTTGGTGACGACTTTTTTCAATTTATAACCTCTATGCTGTATCGATTTCAACAGGTGGATGTAATTTATACAGATCTCAGTAAAGCTTTTGATTCCATAGTTCCTGGTATTTTAATGATAAAATTACGAAGGATTGGTCCTCCAATCAAAATATTATCACTTATACAATCGTGTTTCACTAACAGAAGAGATGTTGTACCGTATTCTGGTTATAAATCGGAATTGTTTTTTCCTAAATCGGGCTTTCCGAAATGCTCTATTCTCGGGCCAATATGATTTATTATTTACTTCAACGACGTTTGGGAATATATGAATCCGTTTGTGTACAACATACTGTACGCTGATGGTTAAAAAATATTCTTGCCAATTACCACGCTGGATGATTGTCATGTCCTGCAAAATGATGTTGATTTTTTTCAATTGGTGCAGAAAAAACTCACTAGATCTAAATATCTCGAAATGCAAAGTTATGAATTTTTCGCGCGAAAAGGACATTATCAAACTTGATTACTGCATAGAGGGTGTAATTCTGTAGTCCAAATAATTCGTGACCTTCGAATATTACGTGACCCACAAATTACGTTCACACTACAAATTGAGGAACTTATAAGCAGCACAACAAAATCCTGGGTTTTATGTTAGGAATATGCAAAATTTTCAAATCTGCGAGTACATTGAAAACCCTGCTCAACACAATTATCAGATCTAAGCTAGAATACGCATGGGTGGTTTCATTACCCCGTCACCCCAAGTAGTGGCGGCAATAGCAAAATGCCAAAAACGATTGTTAAAGTTTCTCTTGTGTAAGGAGGATGGTTACTATCCTCCGCCAGGCTCTGACTATGGCCAGATGATTATAAGATTTGATGTATGGACACTCGAAAATACGCGAACATTTATGGCAATAATTTTCTTATTTAAGATTGTTCAAGGACTTTTAGACTGTCGTTACTTCTTATGAATTTTGCCAATTACTGTTCCAAAACACAGCACCAGAGCATAGTTGCCATTTTACTTGCCAATAGCTGCAACTGGTTGGATGCAGGGATCACCACTCCTCTCATTATGCAATAATGTCAATCGAATGTGTTTAGCAATACCAAAAATTGATCTATTCTTCAGAAGTATCACGGAATTAGGAGCGAGGCCTGCGAATATATGATAAGTTCTTCTAAATAAGATAATATAGAAATAGAAATTATAATTAAGATTTATGCATAGAAACCTATAAAATTCTTGTTAAGGAAGCCCTAAAATTAGCCATTTGACTGTTGAGCTTAAGATGTCCAAATAAATAAATACATAAATACTCTTTTTAGTACTTGGCAGCGATTAGCTACCGCGAATCTTGATTAATAAGGAGAGTATAATTTTCACGAAACAAAAAAGAAGCATTTATTTTTAATTTAACGCTGCTAATAATATAATGTGCGTTGCATTTTTTTTTATAAACTTTAATATAAATTTATAATATTATCGTTGACTTTTAAATTTTCCTGATTAAACACAGACCTTGTAATGTACGCACATCGAATCAACGGTTTATCAAATATCGGGCGTATTGTTGGTTAAAGGAAGCAAACACAACTTCACAGGGTACAGTATCATAGGCCGAGGTAACCGTTCTCAACACCGATACCAATATTGCCATTAGAACACATAATCACTTCTGCTGGCTACATCCTCGTTTTTATTTTAAAATTTATTAGTTTGATGTTTTAAAAGAGGCCGTAAATATTATTATTTAGACCTAAAAAATTTAAATATATTGCACAAATGTGAAGAAACATTGTTAGGAAGCTTTACCTCGAAAATGTTTCCTTAAGTGACTCAAATTTGATTTTTCAGCGCCATTTCAAGACGTTTAAATTATTTCAAATTCCAATACAATTTAGAAAATGGGTTTTTAAGTTATTTTGTTGAATTGGGTAGTGAAATAGTTTTTTTCAATGTAATTACACTTTTTGACCTTATCGTTTAAACTAAAGGACCCCGAAGAAAATGTACATGAAATGGCTTTCGGTCGATTTGGATTAAACTTCGCAAAATTGTAGTTCTCAATGTCTCGATCAAAAGTGTTATGGAGCACAAAGTCCGAAAATGGACACTTTTCGAGTTATAGAGGGTTAAACATCCAACCCTTATAAGAAACATTACCAAATATCTTAAAGACTGCAGCTCTGCGAAAAAAATGTTCCCTATGAAAGTTATTGGGCTCTAACGGCAAAATGCAAAGAAAGTCATGGCCTTAAGACATAGGTCATTTTTGAAGGTCATTCACTGTAAACTTGTCATTTATTGCTAATATTCAGCCAATATGAAGAGGAAATCAATATAGAACCCATAAAGGCAAGAAATGAGAATGACTTAGTCAACAGCCAGCCAATGAAGGAATATCCTGAGAAGGATGTTTTCAAGACACGTCCTTCTTGACTCCCACGTAATTTACGCCCTCTTGATCCCCCCTCCCCCCTATAAAAATAAACAAAGAACAAAATAATATAAAATGGCTGTGGGCGTGCGCAGCGCGCAGGCGTGATAAGCCCCATTAGTACTCTTATAATCATAAGAACAATAACTTGAGCGTTCTGCTATCATTTTCGTGCGAGTCATTTTGTGTTCACAAAGAACGAGCGATTTGTTTCTGATTACATATTCCCGTTACAGCGGACCAGTAAGGTACACTTGTTTTGGCTGTTTTTTGTTTCTTTTAATTCGCGATTGCTTTCTGCGTACACATTCACGATACTGCGAGGCAGATTACTACATGTGATTTTGTTATTCTGTTTTATTTTCTCTTTTAACCATGTTACTTCATGGATGAGTAAACGTTACACCCGCTACATTGTATATCAGTCTAATTTTTTTGTATAGTGTTAGTAGAGTGTGTATAATAAAGCAATTCCTAATTAAGTACTTGCATTCTATAACTGTCAATCTTTAAGCAAAATGGCATTTAGAAATCTCTTACGGTGTTACGTTTGTGATGGACGATTTGCTCCTCGTCTCGTGACTCGAATCGACAGAGATGGGAATGCTGGAAAAAGGGAAATCGCTATTCCCAGACGAGATGGATTACGGAGACCGCCATCAGAAGTTACACATCTGACAAAGATATGCTCTAATTGCAATAGATCGATTTGAAACGAAATCGCTGCTTGGAGGAGGATCCCACATGTTTAAGACTGAATATCTTAACGCAGACTACAATTAACACTTGCCTTCTCTGCAATTCCGCTGATAATACACAAAGATTATCAGTCGAATGCAAAGTAAATGTCTTTATTTTATGCAATATCTATATCCCGGAAAACGTGAGATCATGTCCGCATCATTTAAATGATTTTTTAATTCTGCAGCCACTTTTACAGGGCTTACGTTTCATTAACAGGCCATACGTGATTAGAAGCCCACTGCTGCAAGCATTTTTGCAAGGACTTCGTAACGTAGCTTCAAGTCAAACTAGACTTGTTGACGAAAATAGCCTGTCTGACACTGAATTTGAATGTCTTTGTCCTGTAACCAAAGAACAGTTTCGAGAATTGTTCACTTTTTGTGCAAAAGAGAGATTTGCTATGTTGTTATGTAAACTGCGTCAAGGTCTATCGGATGCTTTTCGCAAGGTCATGTTCTAATATCCAAGTAGACAGTCAGTTAGTGGAGCCATCGCCACGGTCAGACAATCCTTAATGCTAATCCTTAATCCTTAATCCTTTCGTACCTATCAACATGGGATTTGACGCAATTGTGAGAGAAGATTATATTGCCAGGCATGTTACTGATTTCGCTAATCAATTACATAATCCGGAACCACAAAATCCTCGAGTTATTGCGTGTATTGATAGCTCATACACAAAGGACGGCACTTACACAAACCTGTATTAATGCCAGCTCTTCTTCCACGACATCAGCGTCAACTTACAACCGAAGATACTAACGAATTGCGTCTAGTGACAAAGTCTAGATGGATCGTCGAAGCTAGGAACGGACACATCAAGTCAATTTTGAAATTCTTTCAGAAAGTGGTACAGATACAACACGTTCCTTATCTAGGCGATATTTTTCGGATAGCTGGAGCTATAATTAACAGATACCATCCATTAAATTTAATAAAAGGAGCTGATGCCGAAATGGCCAATGAATTACTTGAAAAATCTAAGGAACCGAATGTCGTGTTAAACTTGCACCTTCTTACGTGCAAGACAAACTGCAGAGAGACAATAACGAAGAATTCCACATTGAGATGCTGCAAGGGGATAATCGAGTACTACAGCCAGGATTTATAAGAATCAAGAGTTTTTACTCGATTTCGAAACGCGTCTAAGCATTAACTCTGGATTGCTTATAGTCCAAACGGTGATGATGATATGGACGATGGTATCGCTGACGATGAAGAACTCACTACTATAGGAGGATATTATTGTACATGCCAGTTACCAGAAGTTGCCTTAATTGGCTAGAATCGACGACATCCTGGTCATCTCTTGCCTTCATTAGCTAGATAATGACTAAATCTCGTTCATGTCTTGCCTTCATAGCTAGTATTGGACAACATCCTGGTAATATCTTGCCTTCATTGGCCGGATATTGAACAGGTCTCGCCTTCATTGGCTAGATAATGACTAATTCTCGCTCATGTCTTGCCTTCATTGGCCGGATATTGCCTAAATCAAGCTCATTCCATGCCTTCATTGGCTAGATGTTGACAACATCCTGGACAAATCTTGCATTTATTTGACTGGATGTTGATTAAGTCTTTCACATATGTACCTTGCATTCATTTGCAAGATAATGATAACATCCTAGTCATATCTTGCCTTCATTGGCTGGATATTGACGAAGTATCGCTCATGTCTTGCCATCATTGAATAGATAATGACTAGATATTGAAAACATCCTTCTCATGATTTTTCTTCATTGGCTGGCTATTGACTAAGTCATTCTCATTTCTTGCCTTTATGGGTTCTA
>JAAAKG020102794.1:0-15815 GCA_010014905.2 Druon quercuslanigerum | reverse complement strand
ACCCATAAAATGGTCTCTGAAAGCGTCACTAACCCCGTCTTCCTCATATTGCAGTTCCCCTTTGCCATTTCTCACGTAATATGGAAATACTTGAATTTTCAACCAAATAGTTGCCTTTTTAATGGAAAGGGATGCAATCTGGTACAAAAATATGAAAGTAGACTTTTTAATTAAAAATAATTAACTTTCTGCCATAA
Organism: Druon quercuslanigerum; assembly: GCA_010014905.2. Lineage (NCBI taxonomy): Eukaryota > Metazoa > Arthropoda > Insecta > Hymenoptera > Cynipidae > Druon > Druon quercuslanigerum. Next base: position 15,618 of record JAAAKG020102794.1, on the reverse strand, counting down.
AAGAATAATTTTCTACCAAAAAAGATGACCTTTAAATAAAATAGTGAAATTCTCAACCAAATAGTAGAATTTGTAACCAAAATAAATTAATTTGAACCAGAAATATAATAGTAGACTTTTCAAATGAAAAAAAAAGAACTTTTAACCAGAAGAGACGAATAAGAAAGAGCTCCATCCAAAACGACCCAATATTATTTAAAAGAAGATAAATGTTTAACTAAACCGTTGCACTTTAGACGAAAAGTGTTAATTTAGAAAAAAGGGAAAAAGGGGAATTTTCTTGTTAGCAGGTAAATAAAAGAGGAACTCTATAAAAAAGGGAACAACAAGGGAATAGGTTAAAGAGTCTGAGGTGTATGATGTAATTAATTGCACTGTAAAGTGTATACATTAAAGCAACTGATGCTATTTTAAAATATATTTTAAATTATGAGGATACTTTAATCTATGTTCCATTTGCTGACATTATACTTTTATATGTTTCCAAAATGACCGGATGTGGGTGAATTTCATATTTTATGAACAAATACATAACACCTAAACTTCTTTTGGAATGAAACATTAACTTTAAAATCTTAAACATAAAATGATCTTTGATATTTTAACGAAAATTGTTGGTTACACTAATTAAAATTCTAAGCAACTTTTTTCGAAGAGTTTCTCGGCTTTTTCCCGGTGCTCAAAATTCCAGACTAATTTCCAGCTTTCCTGATCAGTGAATAGAACCTCAAAGAAAACGATTTTTCCAATTAAAAACAGAAGGGGAAATTTTGTTGTTGCCTAATTCTAGCTTCTAGTTTACTTGATAACAAAAAGTAAATAGCTTACTCATAAATAGTTTTTCTATACTCCTTTTCATTACCGTCGCGGCACTGACAGTGTTCCAAATTCCACAGGGATCGTAAAGTGATTACGTTGTTTGAAAGTGAAGCTGCGCTTTCTGTTGTGTTCATAAAAAGCACTAACTTCTTTAATAGAGTAAAAAGCTTTATATAACTTTATCAATTTCTACTGAAGCTCCCTAGAAAGTAAAATCTGGTCACAGTATTCAATTTACTGTATAGCATTTCTCTATGAAGCACCCCGCAGCAAATTTACAGTAAATGGCTTTTTGTAAATAATTCTAAATCTACTTTTGTTTGTATTTTCGAACCTGCAGAGCAAAAATTCGAAAGAAAAAAGTAAGAAAAATTGACAGTTTTTAGGCAAAAACTTGTCAAAGTTTCAACGTGTACACGTATTTTAAAAGAAAAATTCTTATTTTGGTGAAATGTTTTTTTCTCAGAAACTCTGTGATAGATTTGACGAAAAGTTTCACATTTTGACGATTAGACTTACCAAAACAAACGATTCATACCGACGAATTATAAAGATTAACGATTATTTGTGTATCTTTATCATTATCATATGTATCATTTTAACACAGCTGCAATATTCATGTTATTTCTTATCCATATGAAAAATGAAAAATGTTGTGATTTATTTAAATAATTGCTACTTTAGTCGATTGTTATCGATTACTCTATTTTTTTTCTTTTGAAAAATTTCCCAAAATACACTAGATAAAAAACTCGTAAGGGTACATAGTAAACCCCGGGAATAAATTTTATCTTTAAATTGGATAAAAACGCTACAGCACGTGTATCTGACGAAAGATAAAATTTATCTGACGAACATATTTATTTGACATATGTAATATGTCAAAGGGCTGCGTTTAGGTTCAACGAAAAAATTGCCCCCATAAATTTCAATATTCTCGCGGTATTGATTTTTGAAATCGTCTCAATTTATTTAAATGATTCTGAGTTTTTAAAGGGTTGTTTAATCATCCCTTAATTAGAGAAGGAAAGAAATTAACAATTCGTAAGGGATAAATCACCGAATATTTTTGTATTAATAGTCAGGCCTACAAAATCACTTTAACACAAACACAGGAAGCGTCTTTTAGCAGGGTTTGCATTAGAATTTATTGTCAGGGTAATTTAATCATCGCTTAGTTTTTTAAGGAAGGAAATTTATATTTTATACGAGTTAAAGCGCCAGAGATTTTTTTATTATACCTTGATCAACACTTTCTCTAGTGACTTTAATGATTTCCTTTCCTCATAGATTAATCAGAAAAGCTTGTGTGATTTTAATTATGAAGAAATGTCGATATTCCGTATTCAATGTTTAAGGGATAATAAAACAAACCCTGAAGTAAAATCAGAGATATATCCTAGTAAGTAAACGTATTATTCACTTATATTGAAGCCATTATCCTACCGGATTTTCTAATCATAACATCTCTTGTGTTTTTCTCCATTAAGGAATGCCATTTTCCTGGTTTCGTATTTAAGGGAACAGCCCTTAAAATTAATTCAAAGTCATATTCATGCTATGTACGCTTTCTCTACTCATGTGAAAGTGATTTGATACCGTAGTAGTTGAATAAAAAAATTTTTAGTGATTTTAGTTAATCTTTCTAGTTAATGGGTATGAATCTTTTGTTCGGTAAGTCTGATCGTAAAAATTGAAACTTTGACAAATGTTTGTCTAAAAATTTGTTTGTTACAAAAATCAATTTACCGTATATTTGATACGGGTTCCTTGCGCACGCCTTATCAATTTATCATTCATAATTATTTTATTAATCTGTTCAGATAATTAGGTTCTTTAAAAAAAAATCTTCACATTGGTGGAAACTTATAGCTGATCTAACATCTTGTATAATATTTTACTTTTCGCAAAAGATTTAAGAATTAGTCAAATCTCGAGGGTGAATACTGTTTCTGAATTGTTTCTTAAACGATTTATGGTACTAAACAAGTAGAATGAGGATAATACGTTTTCTTAATGTGCTCTTGTGGAATGATAGGATGATAATTGAAAAGTTTGACAAAATAAAGGGTCCTGTCCCGGGGCAGAGTACTAAAATGCTTTTGACGAGGGATGAAAAGGAAGGGTCGCGTTTGAAATAAACGAATTAAATTTTAAGTGTTGTGTACGGACTTACCGGAACGTCAATAAACTCAAGGGCACTTTATGGTGCTTAAGGTAGTAAAGGACCTCAGTTTTCACACGAAATTCCTTCTCCAAAATATTCATTACAGGTATTACTGCAACGTTGGAGCGATTTTCCTTTTGCACATCGCAATATTGAAACAAACCCTGTACCAATGCGCAAACTGCCGAGTCTAAATCACAGGTTTGATTTCCCAGCACGACTCGTACATGTCCATATCCGCTCAAATTTTCCTTCAAAGAAAAAAAGTTCTTCTTAATTATTTCTTTCGTTTAATGCTTAACGCATGTGTTTTAAACGATGAGTTTAAATCAAATTTTATTGCACTATTATATGCACGAAAAAAAAACGTTAGAAAAGAGAAAAAGCAGTGAGAACAGATTAAAAAAAGTTCAGAATGTTAAAAAATACCGTATTATACTAAAAATTAAATTTGGACTTGAATAAATCCAGTTTTTTTTAATGTAACTTTCAGTAATATCATTTTTTACCTACAAATACAACTTTTTTACTCTACCAAAACAATAACTTTGAGTAAATTGTGGTATTCTGCCAAGATAGCCCGTGTTTTTTTCCTCCAATTTTTTAGATATTACTTTCAGGCATCACGGGGGAGATTAAAGCTTTCAAATTTTGAAAAATTAAATAACAGGCTAGCCTCGATCATATTCAAACCATAAGTGCTTTCATAATCAGTTTTTCCTTTGTTACTTTTTTTTAATATGCCCCTCAGCTATATTGAGAAAAATTATTTTTCATTTTTTACTATTAAACATCTCATTTTTCTTTAAAAATACGCAAAATATGAACAGCAGGTACATTTTTTACATTAGATTTTTTATATTTTGTATTGTAACAAAATTTCTCACAAAATAGAAAAAAAAAGAGAAAAATAAGTTTCTTTTTAGTTCAGTAAAAATGTCAAGAACATTTTATAATAAGATTTTTAAGGTTCGCGGCCTTTAGAGTAAAGAAAATTTAATTTATGTCTCTAAATTTAAAGAAACGTAATTTTTAAAGATTTAAAATATCATTTTTGTGGAAAAGATGCCAAAAATTAATAGGAATTTATGGTACAAGATTGTTCCACTTCCTGAAGTCAATAAAAATAAACTCAAATATCATTTAGTTCAACGAACTGAAAATTTTTATTTAAAAAAACGTTTGTTTCTACACAAGATAAAACATCTGGTTAAAGTATACTTTTCTACATTTAATGAATTAGAATAGTTCTGAATTATGAGCTACTATTCATATTTTGCATCGTTTCCGAGAAAAATGAGATTTTTAATACTTAAAAATGATGCTTTTTTTTTAATTTTAGAAATAATACCCAAATTTTCTTTGCTTTGAAGCTCAAGAATCTTAAAATTCTAATATTTTATACGGTTCTTTACATTGTTATTGAACTAAAAGCAAACTTTAAATCAAATAAAATGAGGAATTTCGTTAAAATACATGCTATTTTAGTCCATTTTTAACGATTTATTCAATTTTTTGGAAAAATTATTTAAAATACATCAAATAAACAACTTCCGAGGGTATAACATTATAGATTTTCGCAAAGGAAACTATTCTGAACAATGAACTGCTATTAATATTTTACAACAATATTTTCTTGGCTTAAAATAACCGGGGCAATCCCCGAAACATGTACAAAACGAAAACTGTAAGTGCAAACAATTTTGGTAAATTTGGCTATGTGTGCAACTCCTGAAGACTCTCTTTTTAGTAATAAATTTTATTATTTGGTTGAATATTTAACAATTTTCTTCCAAAGAAATCCTTTTTGGTTGAAAATTCAACTGTGTTGTTAAAAATTCATCTTTTTCATTAAAAAATTCACCTGTATTGTTAGAATTATCATTTTACTTGGACAAAAATGCAACTGTTTGTTTGAAAAGTTAACAAAATATATTTTCACGTTCAAAACATAGAAGTGCGTTTCTTTTGTTTGAACAGAACTAATCTGATAAAAAATAATTTTTGTAAATGTAGATAAGTATCCCAGTAACTATAACTACGAAAAAAAGCTATTTTTGTTGGTATTTCAAAAAGTTTTAACTTGATCATAAATTCTTCTTTCTAAAAGATGTATTTATATTATTACTATTATTATTATTCGTTTTCAAAAACACTGATATATATTTTTTGTATATCATGGATTACTCGCATAACTCAAAAGATTTAAAAATTTACTTTGACAAATAGATTTTTTCAGTACAAATTTTATTTTACAAAACAATTACATTTCAACGCTTTCAGAGTATTGCAAGTTTGAATAATGATTAATGAAATATCGTTTTGTTCTGAAATAAGTCCTAGAAGGGTTTATATAATAAAATATTTTTATACAGAATGGGTATTGCGCTTTTAAATTTTAGGTTAAAATAAATAACTATATTTTCTTAATATTATACCTTGACAAAGAAAAATTAATAATAGAAACAGGGAATGCTAACCGGTTCTATGTCCGATTAACCAAATTTTACATGATATGCAAAAAATCTTTCTAGACCTTCAGATTGATAAGAAAATTGAATATTTTAGTAAATTTCATTCTCTTTGATTGAATTATTTGAAATTTTAAAATATTTGAATAATATTATAATAATAATAAATAAATAAATTATAAATAATCTTAAATACTTAAATACCAAATTTTAGGGTAAAAAAATTCGAAACCTTAATTTTTTCACTAAAAACAGGTGTATAAAAGCCAGAAAGTGTGGTTTTTGAAGAAAACACAATTTTGTAGAAAATTAGACATGTATTTAATCCTATAGTTACAGCGAAAATAAAATTTTCAAATTTGTTTCTTAAAGTTTCAAATGGAAATTTTACTTGGAAATTTTTAAACAATTAAAACTTTGAATTTACCTTTAACTGTTCAATTCCAATGAGTACTTTAAGTGATATATTTCATTTAATTTGAATTGCTTTAAACATAAAATTTCAAATTTTGAAATTATTTGTTGTATGATTTTTTTTAAATTTATCACGTTCTAATTTGCAATATTTCTTTAAAAAAAGTTTAAATTAAAATTATTCATCCATAACAAGTCCTTGAAAATTACATGTTCTATTTTTTTCATGAATAACAGGATCTAAGGTCTTTTTAATGAACTTTAAAGAATTCCAAATTCGTAATATTAAATTGTTGAATGGTTTGCAAATCTTGTAATTAAACTTATTAAACTATTATTACATATGGTATATGTTAAATGATCGATTTTATTTTTTTTAATATTTTCTGAAAAACATATTAGTAGCGTCATCTATTCGGAGAAATAGAAACCCAAGCGATGGTCCAACAAAGGTCAAAAGCCGGTAAAAATCTGACAATCTAACACATTACTTTCGTCAAACTTTCGTACAAAATGTCAATTTTCTATGAAACAGTATTTTCACGACAGTTTTTTGTTTCTTATAGCTAAAAGAATAAATCATATGACTTACGATTGCGTTTTTTGAGGCTTTCAGAAACAATTCCATCGCGTAAAAGCTATAAAACACTGTTATTGAGGTTAGGTCAGTCTTAGATATCACTACCGCTGTCACACAGCTGGCAAAATCAGAAATGATAACAAAGTAGCAATATATTGTTGCAATCCAGAAAAAAATATCGCACCAATATACTCCCTCTTTCAAGAAACTAAAAACTTCTGTAATTGCTTAAAATAATAAAATATGTAAATAAAATTGTGCACAGCACTTGATTTGCTTCACTTTAAAAGTCCCGATAAGTTATGCTTACAAAGTATCGAGAGCTAACTAAATAAATTCAATATATTATTTAATCTAAGTATTTGTTTATTTTGCCTTTTTCCGCATTCTTTAAACCTTAAGTATTTTTGAATGAAAAGTCCTGTTCCCGTCGTGTGGAATGCAGGAACTAAACTATCTTATGCGCACGCACCTGTCGTTTCATGCAAACTGGAACACTTGGAAACACTGGAACTGGAACTGTCATGAATCAATCGTCTTGTTGGTGCTCGTTTCCAAAAATATAAATAAACTAAGGTTTTCCCATCATTGTGACCAACTTCCACAATTTCCGGGAAATTCGCTCCGGTTTCTTTATACCCCATTGTTTATTATTGTTCATTGTAACGAGTGAAAAATGTGTTGTCGCTGTGTTCATTCGAGAGGCATCCTATCTTCCTCTTGACTTTCATTTGTCTGTTGTCTTTCGCCCACTGTTCGAATTGTAAAAGTTATTAAATGGAAAAGTGAATAACAAGTGTTTAAAGATGGGCGATCGGTGGAGAATTAATTACATCCCACATCTCCGGATTTCTGCAATTTAAACGCCCACGAATTACTCACAGGTTCGAACTTTTCATTTTTAATAATTTAATCATTGGATCCTTAAATATCACACCTAAAAAGGGCACATCCTGATACAAATGCCACGTTTGTAGTTTAGGAAGATAAGGTCAAGACTTTATTCTGAAAGTTCATTTAGAATTTTTGATTAAAAAGTGTTTTTGGAGCATATTAACTTTATGTTTTATAAATGTTGCCTAGAGGAATCGAAGCATTATCTTTTTTTAAATGATTCTTACATTCAATAATTAATAAATTTAATTTTGTTTGAAATTGCTGGAGACATGCTTTTATGTTTGTTTTCTGTTTGTTATGATTCGTATTTTTCTAAACTTTATCGTTTTATTATAGATAAGTATTTATTTGCTCTTGGGTTTTTGTGTTTGCTTACTTTGTTATTCTTATTGTTTTGTTAATTATGTTTGTGTTTGTACTTCCTCACATTATCTTCAATCAATATTTTTTGTTACATTTTCACGTCTGTTTCACGTTACTTCTCTTTTCCTCTTTTTTCTTACTCTTTCACCACTGATATCAAAAATAGAAAACTATAACATCAAAAAATTAAATTTTAATATCATTTCTTTCAAAGAAAAGTTTCCGGCATAGAGATCTAAAAAACCAAATTTTCTCCATCGTTCTTGTTGTTCATTTGTTTCATACTTTTTAGCCATTTATATAAAAAAAAACTCTAGTTTCAAATTTGCTTTCTATCTGATTTCTGCATAGGGGTCTAAAACACCTTATCTTCCTCATTTTTCTTGTTTGTATTAGTTTTTAACCACTGATGCGAAAAACTCTGACTTAGCAAGTTTAATTTTTTTATCTCAATTCTAAATGCCCAGGGCTTTATTTTAAGCCATCCCCGTAGAAAATTTGGACTAAAGATAAGCTTCTTACATAGGGGTCTTCTCAACCCTCAATTTCCATGTTTTTTCTTCAAATTTTCATTTGCTTACAATTTTGAATTCAGATAGAAAGCAGATTTTTTCCAAGGTTTTTACCAATATTTGTTTATGTTATACAGTAGTCACTATGGGACGAATAAAAAACATCAGGGTCGTAGCTTGAATAGTTAAGATTGCATACGAAACCCTAAAAACTATTAAACTGGAACAATGTTAATTTTATAGTTAACTATTTCTAAATATTTTACAATTGCAATTTTTGAATTCATTTAAAAATTCTATAAAGTTTTTAATTTCATGATATAAATTGAAAATTACCTTAACATTTGCGTAAATGTAATTAATTTAGAAATATTTAAAATCAAAGAAATTTAAGCTACTGTTTTCTATCATTCATTATCGTCATGATTCTTATTCTAAAACAGAATGTCTCAGTTCGTCCCACGTGGGAGGGAAATAGGTTGCTGCATATATTTCTAGATTCCAAGAAATTAATTGAAGCGAAAGAGTCAGCAATAAGTTACCATAAAAATCTTGCAATTGTTCAAAAACTTGTGGAACAGAAAAATTACAATTTATATAATCTTAATGAAGGAAACAGAAGCCTCTAATTTTGTATAGTTGCAAATCTAAAAATAAAGAAAAATCTGAATGCATGAATTAAATCTCTTTAAAATTATCGGATCATGAAACACAATAAGTTACGAAATCACAGCCAGATTTAATTTAGGAAATCAAAATGCAGCAGAATAGAAATCTACAGTTCATTTTAATAATGAGAGGTGTTTGTCAGTCCCACTGACGCAGAAACGAGACCGACACAATGATGATTTCTTTCATATGGAGAATATAGTGAAAGGTACATAGTTCATGCTTTGCATTTCAGTAAACGATGGAAATTAATTCCACAGAGGACTTTGCAAGCAAGTGCTAATACGTCGTTCTTAAAAATGAGGTTCAACAAACAAGAACTATTGACTCTTGCTACCCAGCCTTCACAAAAATTTGAAAAGGAAGGAATTTTGTACGTTCGTGAACGACAGGAAGGATTTTTTCGAAGAGCGGAGAGTGAGTCATCACATAAATCTAATATAAAAAGAATTGATGAGAAGATTGTTTAGAAATGACTATTTTTAGAACAAGAATATTGAATTATTATTTTATTTACTTCTGATTGGTGCATGTCTGCCCTTTTCTTAATGTATGTACATGCCTGAGAAAGAAAGTAACATTTTACGCATTCATTTTATTTTTAATATAGAATCATTCTCGTAAAAATATTATCATTCTACCACTTTTTAATTGTTTACCTAAATTCTGTAATATTGTACATTATCTGAAAAATACTACTGCAATTTCATAATTGTCGGGCTTCATACATAGTGTCTATCTAAAATTATACTTTTTATAATAGTTATTTCAATTATTTTATGTTTCTGGGGCATGATTTGTTATATGTAAATATAAAATTTAGTATTGAATTAATTTTAAATGTACGAGTTTCCTGTGTATTTTTAATTCTTTGATTTTGAATGCTTTAGATATAGGTAATAGTATTTTTTTGTAGTTTAGGTTTTCAGAAAAGTTAAAATATATTCCTTCTTTTGAAAATTTTCTTTTCCAGGTTCTTGCTGAGCACAAGTTTTGAATCTGCTAATTGTTTAAAATCATCGTGAGATTTTTTCAGTAGCAAGTAATAATAAACGGACAAGTTAAAGATCAGTCTGTAAAATTATTTTTAAAATTTAAATATTTTAAAAACAAGCAGACACTGAAATTCTTTTTCTATTTTCGAGTAAAAAATCATTTTTCTTCAATTGCAATAAAATAATCGATTTATAGAATATTATTCAATATTTCGAAATCTAATCTTCTATAAAGTTAAAAGTGCCATACGCAGTGACAGATGAGTAACTCATGGTGTTTTTTATATTCTCATGTGAAACCTTTTTCACTTGCCAGATGTTGTTTCCATTCATTTATGAAAAAAAATTTAATCTTTTGAAGATATATAAGTTTTTTGCCATCTTTGATTTTGTACAAATATGAACAATAGAATTCCAGCACTTAATCTTTTTTTTAGAATTATGGCATTGTTTCCGGAAATTTCCTGTGATTGAAGGTATTTTCTTATCCATAAAGTGGCTATTTTTATTATTTAATTTACAAATATTTTCTCACTGAATAAATTCTTATACTGTACAAATAAAATATACTATATATGAAGGAAGTAACTAATTTAGGTTTTAAAATATCTTTGCAAATATAATTTTTCAGTCCTGTCTTTTGTAAAATAAATCCACATCTTTCTGAACCTGATTTCCCTGTTAACAAATGTTCACGATTTTCATCACTCTCACTGATATTCTTTAAACTAAATTAACTCATTTGAGGGCTCGGACAATGCGACCTTTTCTACTGTTATCGATTTTTTTTAAATGTGACTGAAGAAAAATGCGAATAATCGACTTTCAGTTTTTCTTAGCAGTTCGCTGTACTTAGTTTCTACTTAATCAGGATGAAACTTTTAAAATTGAAATTCATAAGTAGAAAAAATTGTACCATTTTAATTGAGAACATTGAAAATTGAATAAATTGAATAATTTCAAATTTAATTGCAGACTTTACACTCTTTCCACTTTTCCCCTCTTTTTAAAAGATTTTTTCTTTTTCTTTTGAGAAACATCCCCGTTTCACCTTTTTCTCGTGTTTTTCTCTTTCATGTGAACTGAATTAATAGAACCCAATAAGAAAATTCAACTATATTTGGTTGAACGTTCACTCTTTTTGGTTAAAAATTCGTCTTTTTGGTTGAAAATTTAAATATTTTGTTGAAAATTCAAAAACTATGTTAAAAAGTCATATTTTGTCATAACTACATTCGCCCTTTTTTGTATACTAAATTGGTCCTTTTGGATTTAAAATTCCTTTTTTATGGTAGAAAAGTGATCTTTTTTTGTTGTAAAATCATATTTCTTGTTTAAAAATGAACTATTTTCTTGGAAATTTCACGTTCTTCTAAAAAAAATCGCATTTGGCACGAAACTTCCAGTCTCTGGTCAAAAATTCATCTGCTTTGTTGAAAAATTCGTATCTTTTGTTTGAAAGTCGAACTTTTTGGTTGTAAATGCAAGGTTTCGGTTGAAAATTAATTTTTGTTCTGAAAACTTCACTATTTGATTAATAGTTCACTTTTCTGTGTTGACAATAATCTATTTGTCGAAAATTCATCTTTTCAGGCTGGTAATAAGTTTAACTGCCTTTTAAAAAATTCGCCTTTTTGGTTTAAAAATTCAACTTTCTGGTTAAAAGTGCAAGTGTTCTTGGTTGAAGTCCAATCTCTTTTATATGAAAATTCGACCATTTGGTTGTAAAATGATTTATAAAGGTTGAAAATCTAATTATTTTGTTCAAAAGTCATCTTTTATGGTGAAAAACTCAAGTGTTTGGTTTAATATTCGTCTTTTTAGATTGCAAATTCTTCCTTTTGGATTGAAAATTCATCTTTTTTTACTAGCAATGAAATTTTGTGTTGAAAATTCAACAATCGACTGAAGAATTCGTCTTTTTTGTATATAATATCTACTTTGTCTATATTGATTGATATTTTAACTATTTCATTGTAAATGCAACTTTCTGGTTCAAAATTCATCTGTCTTCATTAAAAAGGATCTTTTTAGTTTGATCATTGGACCATTTGGTTGAGAATTTATCTTTGTATGTTAAAACTAAACTATTTGGTTAATATTTCAAGTACATTGTTAAAAATTTCTTTCTTTTATTGAATGTTTTGAACTATTTGATTGTAAATTATTATGTTTTTTTCTTTAATTCAACTATTTTATTGATATTTAATCTATCGAGTTTACAATTCAACTGTTTTCTAAACCATTTGCTTTTTTACTTGAGAACTTAAATTTTTTTCAAAATTTGATTTTGGGTTGAACATTTGTCTCCTTTCGTTAAAAATTTAAGTATTTGTTGGGAAAGCCAATATATTTCGACTTGAAATCTTAGGAATTTAAATTATGTTATATTAAATTCAATGTTTTATATATATTAAATTGATTCAAAAGATTTATTCCCCGGATTATTCTTTTATTTTCGAAAAATCACCTTATTTCACCTGTTTCAAGAGAATTTGTGGGTGTGAAGTATAAATGATTAAAAAATAAATAAATTCACATTCAAATTATACAATATTAAATTGAAAGCCATTTTTTTTTAAATTTCAAGTTTAAAGTGTTCAAAACGAATGTAAACCATGAACTTCGTTCATTTGAAAATAATCTAAGTTGACAAATTTCACAAGTTTGTTTCTTTAATGGCAATTGTTGAGAATTTTTTTTAAATTTAAACAAAGAGAATAAATAGGGTTATTATTTCAGTCATTCTGTGTCTGATACTGTTTTTTGTTCTTTTTTATGCAATATACAACAATTTGATGCGACTTGTGCACATTTTTCGAAATACCATTTTATGCGACTAATGCAACTTTTGTATGCCTTGTAGTCGATCTGAGCCCTGAATTGTTGAAAAAAGACGCCTTAATATTTTAAGCAAACCTAATTAATGTCACTGTTAATAGCTCATACTTCATGTTCGTATCAATAATAATATTAATTATTAATAACTTCACTTCTGTAAAGTCTAACAACAAAGGAGGTGATTCATAAACTTAACATATGTATTCCTAGATGTATATATGGGGCATGGTTAATGACTACCAGTACCTCCCTACAATTTACAGGTACAAGTAAAAAACTAGAGAGCAAAAGACAAAAAGGAAAAACACATAAGACCCTACGAGACTTCAGTTGCGTTACAGCCAGCACAAGTAAAGGTACCATCGAGTGCATTTTACCATTTACCATTCCCATCCGATTTTCCTGCTACTAACACAATTGTTCTTGTAAAAAATACAATGAAAATTAAATTCTTACCGTAAATTACCTGCTTTAATTTCAAGCTCTTACAACTTTTATGAAATACTTCTCCTTAAGTCTTTGAACTAGGAGAAATTACAGTTTTCATCTAAACTATCTTTAAAAATGTATTATTTTTTGAAAAAACTCCTCGTTTATGCTGGAATCTTTAATTTTGGGTTTTAAGTTTTACTTATTATAAAATAATTTTTGTATTTAGTGACAAGATGCTATTTTCATTGATCTTTTTACATTTTTTTAAACTGAACTAACACTGTGGTTGCAGTATGTAGGAGAACACGTCGTCTTTTTCTCACATTCCTCACAAATTATTTCGCCGGATCTGGTGATCTTTCTGCACTTCGCACTTCGAAAAAATTTCAAACAACAAATTCATATTCTAGAGAATATAATCTAAGATCGATGATTTATTCTTCACATAGAAAATTTGAGGAAACTACTTAATCTCTATTTGCGAAACATTGGCAGATGTTTAAAAATAATATTTTCTGTATATTATGACACTATACGTTACACTCCTCGTTGTGCAAAACACAGACACAAATAAATAAAAGTAGATGAAAATGGACTAGTTAACTGACATTTGTATAGATAGTAGATAATTAACTTCTTAAATCGTCGACATATAACATTTAAGATAAGAAAATTAAGTTAGATAATAGATTACAACCTAGAACTCATTGGCTTGAATGTATGGAATGTGCCTGGAGATTAAAGCTTAAGTTGACTCAACGATAAGAGCATGCACTGTCCGCAAATTTGTGCATGTTAGCAAAAGCTTGCATTTTCTCTTTGCTTCATTTTTTTTCTATGGAAATCTGTTTAATTATAAGAGTTTAGTTAAATGTGAATTAAGTGGTGGAAACCGAGGTAATGGAAAGAAGCAAGGTGTGAATAATGTGGCCTTTTAATTAATAATTATTAATGATTAACAATTAGTCATGATTAATTATTAGTAGTGATTCATCTTTAATTATTATGTTTAAATACAGTTTTGATAAAGTGAATATCAAGTGCCTTCATCCTTTGTATTTGTCCTTTGAGTTGAAACCAGCGCCTAAAAAATTCTGCCTTTCATCGAAAGTTCTCCAATTTGAAAATTCCTGTCAATTTGATTTTGAAATACTAAAATCGTATTTTTTTCTGCAGTAAGCCTAGAACGGTGGTGCAGGCTAAGGGGAAATCTGCTGTTTTATTTCAAAACGAGGGAACAGTGGTCTGAACCGCTGGGTGTGATTATTCTTGAGCATTGCTCTGTTCGAGTAGAACCAGCGACGAATCTGATTCCTTACGGATTTAGTATAGGTAAGAAGACAAATTAATTCAATATAATAATTATCAAATGAGAAATCCAACAAATGTTAGACCGTCCGAAATTATTCCTTAAAAATGCATGCATTTCGACAATTTTAAAATGCTTGTAAAAGTCAGGGAATTTCTATAAGTCACATAAAATAACTGTAAAGAAATCAATTTTACATTCTTTTATTAAAAAAAAATATTTCATTTTAAGAGATGTTATGTTGTAAATTTTATAAAATTAAAATTCTGGTCTTTAAATATTGTTGATAAGGAAAAATTAAAATTTTGTGAGGAAAAAATAGGGAATTTTGAAAATTAAGTTTTGCGCCACCCTGATATAATCATCGTATTAGTGATTAATGTGCCTTGAATTTATTTTAATATTCCTTTAATTGCAGTTGATTCCTTCTAACGATTTTAGTTAGTTTTAGTTACTACTTTGTAAAAAAAATCATTTTTTTGTTGAAGCTTGATAGTTAAAAATTCATCTCTTTGGTTAAAAATTTGTTTTTTTTAGTGGATTAAAATCAATTTGATCTTTTTAGTTAAAAAGTCTACAAATTTTGACTGCATTTTTCTCTTTTTTGTTTGTTAAAAATGCAACTGTTTGGTTGCAAATGTAACTGTTTGGTTACAAGTTCATCTTCTTTGTCTTAGGACTACACAATTTTTTTTTTTAATTTGCCTTTTTTTGTTGAATTCAACTGTTTTTTATGTCAAACTAAAAATTTGTTGTTGGAATATCTAATACTATATTATTAGCTGAGAATGCGTTTTGTTTCGTTAAAAATTCAATTACTTGTTTGAAGTAATAACAACATAGTCAAAAAATCATTTTTTTTAAAAGGTTCATAATTTTAGTCAAAAATTCATCTCTTTTGTTAAGATTAATTTTTTTGTGGTTGAAATTTAACTTTTCTGTTGAATATTCATCTTTTATGGTTGAAAATTCTGCTTTTTTACAGAAAATTTGTCTCTTAACTTGAACGTTCAACACTTTTGATGATTTGTATTTCTTTCTTGACTGGAAAATCTTTATTTGCTGAAAATTCATTTTTCTTCATACCTCGGTCGAAAGTACGCACTTCCCTCACCGATTTCGATGCAGAAAGTTTCAGATTTGTGCATT
>JAAAKG020102793.1:18555-33059 GCA_010014905.2 Druon quercuslanigerum | reverse complement strand
CAATAGACTCTTTCTTCTTCAATCATTTCTTAGTTCATTTTTGGTTACTTTTAAAGTCACTAGACTCTTTTTTTCAACATAATCACTATGGTTCTTACTATCAGGCATTTTTTCAACAAAAATATCAAAAATCAGGGAATTTCTGTGAGAAGTAATTTGAAAAAATAATCAATAGACTCTTTCTTCTTCAATCATTTCTTAGTTCATTTTTTGTTACTTTTAAAGTCACTAGACTCTTTTTTCAAGATAATCACTATGGTGCTTACTATCAGGCATTTTTTCAACAAAAATATCAAAAATCAGGGAATTTCTGTGAGAAGTAATTTGAAAAAATAATCAATAGACTCTTTTTCTTCAATCATTTCTTAGTTAATTTTTGGTTACTTTTAAAGTTACTACATACATTTTTTCAAGATACTCACTATGGTACTTACTATCAGGCATTTTTTCAACAAAAATGGCAACAATCAGGGATGTTCTGTGAGAAATAACTGAGAAAAATAACCAATAGACTCTTTTTCTTCTTCAATCACTTGTTCGTTAATTTTTGGTTACTTTTAAAGTCACTACAGACACTTTTTTCAGCAAAAATAGCAAAAATCAGAGAATTTCTGTGAGAAGTGAATGGAAAAAAATAATCAATAGAATCTTTTTCTTCTTGAATCACTTCTTAGTTAATTTTTGCTTACTCTTAAGGTCACTACAGACACTTTTTTTTAAGATAATCACTATGGTACTTACTGTCAGGCATTTTTTCAAGAAAAGTAGCAAAAATCAGGGAATTTCTGTGAGAAGTAACTAGAAACAATAATCAATATACTCTTTTTCTTCTTAAATCACTGTTAGTTAATTTTTTGTTACTTTTAAAGTCACTACAGACACTTTTTTTAAAGATAATCAGTTTGATGCTCTCACGCATTGTGAATAAAAATAGCAAAAGTAAATGGAAAAAATAATCAACCGTCACATTTTTTTCTTCAGTCTAACTATTTTAGGATAAAGAATTTTTTAGAATTTCGGAAGATATAGAACGATTTTACAGGACCTATAAGGCTATAAAGATATTTTAAAAGATTTCACGGGATTTTAGAAGCTTTCCGAGGATTTCAGTTATTTTAGGGATTTCAGGAAATATCGAATTTCATAGAATGCCATGGGATTTTATAATATTTCAGGGAATTTAAAAAACTTACGAGAAGTAAGGTATTTTGTAGGGCTTTAAAGATTTTAAGAGATTAGAAATTACGTATTGGAATTTATCCTGCATTCTTTTAATTCTTTGCAAACCTTTTTAAATTTCTTTAATTCACTTAAATTCTTTTAAATTTACTCAATTATCAGCTTTTGATAAAAAATTATCTTTTTCAATTGAAAATGGATTTACTATCCACATATTTGATTAAAAAAATTTTTTTTTAGTTGACAATGATTTTTTTCTTTGCAATTTAATCTCTTTTCTTAAATCTTCTTTTCGGTTAGAACTTCAAATATTACAGTTCAATATTTATATAATTTTAGTTGAACATTCATCCGTTAAGTTCGAAATAAAATTACTTTATTGAAATTTAAACTTTTTTGTTAAAAATATTTTTTTTTTTTGGAAATACATCATTTTAATTGAAAATTTATTTCTTTACTAAAAATATGAGCAGTTTGATTGATAAATTGTTTTTTCTTTGGATGGAAAGAATTTTTTTGGTTTGGATTGTTTTTGGTTGAAAAATTATCTTCTTCATTTCAAAATTCATATTCTTAGGCCGAAATTAATCTTTTTGTTAAAAAATTCATCATTTTTGCCAAAAATTCATTTATTCTAGTTAAAGATTCATCATTTCAGTTGAAAATCCATCTTTCTGATTTAAAATTCAACTATTCCACGTAAAGCTTTGTTGTATGCCATAGTTTTAGTTGAACATTCTTATGTTTGGTTAAACATTAATTTTTTAAAGTTTAAATTTAATTATTTAAGTTATGGTATTGATGATTTATCTTTTTTAATAAAAATTAATTTTGTTGTTGAAGATTGAATAATTTCAGTTGAAGATTCGTTATTTTAGTTAAAAGCACATCTATTTGGTTAACTTTTTTTTTATTTGTAGAAAATTAATTAATTTAATTTATTAGTGAAAAACTTAAGTGTTTGTTTCGCAATTCATTTATTTAGAAATATTTTGCTTTGTTGTTTTAAATGATATTTAGAATTTTCCCTTTTTTCCCTAAAAAGTCGTATTTTTTTTACCAAAATTGTTTGAAAATGGTGATAAAAAAATCTTCATTTTATAGACGCAAATTTTTCTATTTATTTGTAGAGAATTGTATTAGTACATAATTATTATTAAAAAATTGTAATTTTTAAAGAAAAAATATTTTAAAAATTCGTTTTTGCAGATCGTAGTAAAATGGGGTTGAAGATTGTTCCCTTTTTTTAAATAGAAAATTGTAACTGTGTCGAAATTTATAATTTTTTAAAAACAAATTATGAAAAACTGCTATTTTCTTCAGACGCACATTTCTATAAAATTTAATACAATGGTGTAATTATTACAAAAGTTTGCATAGAATGTTGTAATTTTTCGTTAATATTTTTTTCATCGAGTTTACATTGGTTAATAACTAAAATTAAAGAAATTAAAGAAATTAAAGAAATTCAATTGAGGACTGATTAAAATTTGAAAAACCAAGAATCCAGCGATTAGATTTGTCTTAATTAATTAATTAATTAATAAAATTGTCAGGTACCTATCCGTTCTGGAGATTAAAAACGCCAGAAGAGCATGAGGCCGAAACGGGAATAAAATCGAAGGAGGCGAGAAAATACATCTTCAATTGTCTCGACGATATTGGTCAGGTGAATGTGCCGACCGATTTGGAAGGTGGTGAGCTTTTGGCAGAAAAGGCTGATCGGAGAGAGTTTATTGACCTCCTCAAGAGGATGCTCACCATGGACCAGGTAGTAATACCTAATTCATTTTACAATTATCAGAGATTTTTTAGAGAAAAATTTGGCAAAAATCGAGGAATTTCTGTCACTTTTTTTCTTTTCTTTTTTTCCTTTTTTTTTTCTTCAGGGTATTTTAAAATATTTCGAGAGCTTTTTAATATATTTCAATGATTTGCTGAATGATTATAGCACATTTTTAAAATATCTCAATCACTTAAAGGGGTTCAAAAGGATTTTAAAGATTTTAGAATATTTTAAAAGATTTCAAGGATTTTTATATAGATTAGAAGAGATTTTCAAATATTTTTTGGAATTTAATTGAATTGATTTAGAATTCGCAACCTGAATTCTTATTAATTTATCCTGAATTGTTTTCAATAACTGAATTTATTTCTTGACCGGGAACTTTACGAATTTTTAGAAGACAAATCTGCCCAAGTTCTAAATCCGTTAAAAATGTGTAAATTTTAGATTGTAACTGTTTAAATTTAAAAAGTCTTAATATGAATTAAAAATAATATAATATCATTTATTGTGTTAATTTTATTTTTAAATAAGAATTTTAATGACTCACAATTAATTCGTAATTAAAGGCTTTTAGTAGATTAAAAATATTGTTCAAGTCTAAATTATTCAATTTTAACCCATTTATTTTGAAATTTTTTAATTTAGAAAAGGAAGAACAATTTAAAACTGAATTTTTTTAAAGAGAGATTTGAATCTCTAGAATTTCGAAGAGCTTTTACAATTGAACACTTTATTATTAGTAGAAAAAATTTGAGTAATTTTAAGAAATGTTTAGAAGTTCAGAAAAGACTCAAAATTAATTAAAAATTTGAAAAAATTTTTTCAGAACTTCTAAATATATTTTAAAGTTAATCGACTTTCTTCCTACAATTTTTGGAATATCCTGAAAATTAAGAAAAGTCTTCCAGTATATTTTTTGATAATATCTTAAAATCCTTTTAAATTTTCTGTTAAAATAAATTTTCAGAATTAAAAATCATTTTCAAATTTATTAGAAATCTTAAGAAAATGTTAAAGCTTTTTCAGGATGCTTAAACTATTTCAAACGAAAATAATTTAACTCCTAATTTAAGATCTGTTATGTTAAAAAAAATTATTTTTCAATTTTTAATATGTCTAGCTTCAAATTACTTAAAATAATATAATTTTGAAAATTTTTCAAGTTCATTGCTTGATTCTTGTTGTTTCTTTTTTATTACTTTAAATGGAAAAATGTTTTTAAATATTTTAGAACATTTGAACAGATTATAAAAATTACAATAATTATAATTAAATAATTTTAAAAATAATTTTAAGGAATTTTCAAGAACTAAAAAAAGTTTCAAATGATTCCAAATAATTGAAATTTTTTTAAAATAGGAATAACAAAGTATTTTTATTTTGTTTGATTATTTTTATGAAGATACATAATTTTAGTTTGAAATTCATTAGTTCCGTTGGAAGTTCATTTTCTTTTTAAAAAATTCAATTATTTATTTATTCCATAAGTCGTCTTTCTTCTGAAAAAATGAATTTTCTTTTTTGAAGTTTAATTATCTTGTTTGAAAATTCTTTTTTTTTGCTTAAAAATTAAATTAATGCAATTAAATATTGCTCATTTTAGTAATTGATTCATTTTTTTGGTTAAAATAAAACGACTGGGTTAAAAGTTAAATTAAATTAGTTTTTACGAAATAAATCCCTTTTTATATGAAAACTGATATTTTTCAGTTAAAAATTCAACTATTTGGTTAAAAATGTATCTTTTTTAGTTGAAGATTCAACCATAATATTTTATTTTTTAAATTAATTTTAAGAGATGATTTAAAACGATTTTTAAGATTTTAAAAAATTGTCAAAGAAGAAAGGTTTTTAAACATACTAAACGATTTCCTAAAGTTTCGAAAAAGAGTTTAGAAGATTTTGAGTCAAAATGTTTCAATGTGGTAAGTTTACGAAATGAAAAAAAATAATAAAAAATTGAGTAAATTCAAGAAATATTTAGGAGAATTGAAGAGATTCAAAATTAAATTTAAACTTTAGTAACTTTAAAATAAATTCAAAAGTTTTTAAGAGAATAAAAACATTGTCTTGAAGTTTCTGGTAAAGTTTAGAAGATTATAAGGCATTTAAAAAAAAATTTAATTGATGTTTAAAAATTTTGAGAAAAATTCGAGTCAGTAAAAAATATTTTAAGGAATCTAAGACTTTTTAAATAGATTATAAATATTTGAAAACTGGGAAACATTTTCGAAAATTTAACAAATATTTCTTTATTTCTTTCCAACTTCTAAAAGTCTTAAGCATATTTTAATAAGGCTTGAGTTTCACATAATATTTCGTGAAATCCTGTAAAATAAATAAAATTTCTTAAAAATCTTCTAGATTTTTTTCTGACACGTTTGAAATATTAAAAAATCTTTTTTCAATCTTCTAAAGAACCTTATCAAAATTATATTTATATAAAATTAAAAACAAACTAATAATACTTATTTTCTTGTTCTCAATTCTCATAATTTAATTTCAACATGTATTTATTAAAACACTTCCAAAAATCAGTTATCAAATAATATTTTTATTCAAAGATTTAAATTTTTTTAAATTTTCATACGAATTATTAAAAATTTTAAAAATTCACATTTAAAACTTCATTATTTAATCAAATTGTTATAGAAAACAATATTTTATGATTAATCATATTCCTTAACGAAAAAAATTGCCGAAAATATAAATTAACCAATTATAAATTGGCCAAATTACAAAATCAATAAATTGTTAAATTCCCATAAATATTTCTATTCCTGAAATTTAAATTTTCCGAAATTTAAGAATAGCGAAAATAATTGATAAATTATTAATTGATGGTTAATTTAATTATTTTCCTTATTTATAATTTCTTAAATAGCTCATGAATTAATATTAATTCCTTTATTTTCTAAGGCGGTCTCAAAGTCGATGAATTTTATTTTTGGACATTTTTTAACGAAAAACATTTCATTTCCATAAAAAAAGGTAAATTTTCTACACAAAAATTGAATATTTAAAGTGAGTTTTTAACTAAAGTGGTAGTAAGATAACTTTTAACCAAAAAAGACACGAATTTTTAACAAAATAGTTAAATTTTTAACCACAGAAATTAATTTTTACCAAAAAGATAAATTTTCAACCAATAAGTTGAATTTTATGACAAAATATACGAATTAAAAAAAATTATGCAGGGATTTTCCACGAAATAGTTGAATCTTGAAATAAAAATGATGAATTTTTAACTGAATAGACGAATTTTAAACTAAAACGGATCAATTTTTAATAATGTTTTACATTTTCAATCAAAATGATGAATTATCAACTATTTTAAATTAATCTTTAACTAAAATAGTTGAAATTTAAATCAAAAAGATGAATTTTCAACTAAAAAAAAAAAAAAATTTACAAATAAAATTATGAGTGTTCAATTGGATTACTTAAATTTTGAACTAAATAAAAGTGTTCAAAAAAGAAGATTAATTTTCCACACAAAAAAACGATTTGTTAAGAAAATACATAAATTTTCCACGAAATAGTTGAATTCTAAACCCAAAAAGGCAAACTTTTTAACCAATTAGTTGGATTTTGAATTAAAAAAGATTAATTTTTAACCAAAAATAAAATATATATGAGTTAATTTTTAAGTTCAAACAATTAATTTTTAACAAAATAATTAAATTTTTAACCAGAAAAAAGGTTTTGTCAACTAAAATGATGAATCTTCAACCAAATAATTGAATTTTTAACAAAGTAGTTCCACTTCCCTCTAAGTATTCGAATTTTCAAACAAAAATGATGAATTCTTGATGAAAAAAGGTGATATTTGTAACCAAAAAGAATTTTAATTATATAAAAAAAGTTGAATTCTATCAAAAAAGGTGATTTTTTTTAACCAATTAGATGCAGTTCTTTCCATAATGATAAGATTAACTTAAATTTTAGTTTTTCGAAAATTCCCTTACTCTTATCAGATTTTTAAAAAAGCTTTTAACGAATTAGTTGGATTTTGAATTAAAAAAGATTAATTTTTTACAAAAAAGATAGATTTTCAACCAATCAGTTGAATTTTATAACAAAATATACGAATTTTTAACAAAGTATACATGAATTTCCAACAAAATAGTTGAATCTTAAACTAGAAAAGATAAATCTTCAACTAAATAGACGAATTTTAAATATAAAAAGCTCAATTTTTAATCATAAATGGAATACGTAAATTTTCATTTTAATAAAGTTATTACATTTTCAATCAAAGTGTTGAATTTTCAACTATTTTGAATAGTTGGAATTTTAATCAAAAAGATGAATTTTCAACCTGATCAGTTGCATTTTTAAATAAAAAAAATACATTTACAAATAAAATTATGAATGTTCAATTGGATTACTTAAATTGCGAGAAAAAAAACTGTTCGAACAAGAAGATTAATTTTCCACGAAAAAAAAAGATTTTTCAAGAAAATGCATGAATTTTCCACGAAATAGTTAAATTCTAAAGCCAAAAAGGCAATTTTGTAATCAATTAGTTGAATTTTGAATTAAAAAAGATTCAATTTGTACAAAATAATTAAATTTTTAACAAGAAAAAAGGTTTTGCCAACGAAATGATGAATCTTCAACGAAATATTTGAATCTTTAACCAAAAAGGATTTTAATTTTATACAAAAAATAGTTGAATTCTATCAAGAAAGGTGATTTTTTTAACAAAAAAGTTTGAATCCTCGACCAAACGAGATTAATTTTTAACCAATTAGTTGCTCTATAATTAATTAAATTCCACTCAAAAAAAAGTAAAAATAAAAAGCAATATTTAAAGTAAACTCTGGGAAACCGCGAGGGAATATAAAAAAGAAAGTTTCTATTTGTTTTCGATTGGAAAAATAAATAAAGTGTTACTTTTTTGTCGTTAGGAGCGGCGAATAACACCCGGTGAGGCATTGAACCACGCGTTTGTGACGCTCGCCCACTTGATGGATTACGCCCATTGCAATAATGTGAAGGCTTCCGTCCAAATGATGGAAGTTTGTCGGCGCGCTGGCGACTTTGCTGCTGCTCCGGCGCATCATCAGGCTCCACCAGCTCCACAGCCGCCGCCGCCGACTTCTCTGGTTGCGAATTTCGTACCGACAACCAATGGAAGTGCCGTCACTCTCACCTTCAACAACCAGTTGACCAATCAGGTCCAGAGACTGGTAAGGGAGCACCGTACTGCGCAGACTGGATACGACAATCTGGTAAGTTGTTGTTGTTGTTGTTGTTCGTTTGTCTGTCTTTTTTACTTTCCTTCTTAAATTTCCAGAATTATTATTATCTTGATTCCCAACATTTTACTTTTATTTTACTTTTATTTTACTTTTATTTTTCAACCACGAAAATCAATTTACAACAGGACGACAGAAAAATCCCGAAAAATAAAATTCCCGACACTGTAAAATTCCTGAATTGGAAAATTCCCGAATGATAAAATTTCCATTATTTAATAATATTACCGAATGGGCAAAGTCACGAATAATAAAATTGCTGACAAAAATTTGTCGAATTATAAAATATCCAAATTGGAAAATTCATATGATTTATTGATTCAGAAAAATTGAATTATAAATTTAAATATATTTTTTCGAAAATCGATATAAGGTACGATGAAAACAGAGATTTTATTTTTATTTTACTTTTATTTTATTTAATTTCCAACCATGAAAATCAAATTTACAACGGGAGGACTGAATAATCCCGAAAAATAAAATTCCCGAATTGGAAAATTCCTGAATGATAAAATTTCCACCATTTAATAATATTACCGAATGGGCAAAGTCACGAATAATAAAATGGCTGACAAAAATTTGTCGAATTATAAAATATCCAAATTGGAAAATTCATATGATTTATTGATTCAGAAAAATTGAATTATAAATTTAAATATATTTTTTCGAAAATCGATATAAGGTACGATGAAAACAGAGATTTTATTTTTATTTTACTTTTATTTTATTTAATTTCCAACCATGAAAATCAAATTTACAACGGGAGGACTGAATAATCCCGAAAAATAAAATTCCCGAATTGGAAAATTCCTGAATGATAAAGTTTCCGTCATTTAATAATATTACCTAATCGGTAAAATCCCGAATAATAAAATTACCGACAGAAATTTGTCGAATTATAAAATATCCGAATTGGAAAATTCACGAATGCTAAAATTCATGACAGTTTATACTATTACCGAATTAGAAATTTCCTGAATAACAAAATTCCCGTAATTTAATAATATTATCGAATTGAAAAAATTCCTGAATAATGAAATTGCTGACAGAAATTTGTTGAATTATAAAATATTTGAATTGGAAAATACACGAATTGTAAAATTCCCGAATTTAAACAATTACAATTTTTTCATAAATATGTTTTATTGATACAGAAAAATTGAATTATAAATTTACATATATTTTTTCGAAAATCGATATAAGGTACGATGAAAACAGAGATTTTATTTTTATTTTACTTTTATTTTACTCTTATTTTATTTATTTTCCAACCACGAAAATCAAATTACAACGGGAGGACTGAAAATCTCGAAAAATAAAATTCCCGAATAGGAAAATTCCTGAATGATAAAGTTTCCGTCATTTAATAATATTACCTAATCGGGAAAATCCCGAATAATAAAATTACCGACAGAAATTTGTCGAATTATAAAATATCCGAATTGGAAAATTCACGAATGCTAAAATTCATGACAGTTTATTATATTACCGAATTAGAAATTTCCTGAATAACAAAATTCCCGTAATTTAATAATATTTCCGAATTAGAAAAATCCCGAGTAATAAAATTGCCGACAGAAATTTGTCGAATTATAAAATATCCGAATTTGAAAATTCACGAATTGTAAAATTCCGGAATTTAAATAATTACAATTTATTCATAAAAATATTTTATTGATTACAAAAACAATGACATTTTTATTTTCAATAAATAAATTTTAATGTTTTAAATTTCGAAAATTATTCTTTGAATTTAACATAACAATAATTTTTAATAAAATATTTCTGGATGACGCATTTTTTTAATATGCACAGTATTTTTAAAAAATAGGAAAAGCTTTCGCAAAAATTGGATTTTAAATTTACATATATTTTTTCGTAAATCGATGGTACGATGAAAACAGAGGGTGATTTTTTTTGGGTTCGAGGAGCAAATTAGGTCAAATTTAACTCAATAGCTGCTAGCTAAATTCTTATTTTTCAAACTTGAAAATTGGATTTTTTTACACCTTTTAAATTTGACCCAATTTAACCCTCGAACCCAAAAAAAAATAATCACACACTGCTTTTTGTATTTTTAAAATACTGTTATGCAGATTTTAAAAAAATTCGTCGCTCAGAAATATTTTATTTAAAATTATTTTAGTTTTAAATTCAAATAATAATTTTCTAAAATTTAAAACATTAAAAATAATTTAACCAATTTAATATTTATTATGGTATTTTTAATCAATAAAAAATAATTATAAAGAAATTTTAATTTTCGGCAATTTTATTATTCGAAAATTTTAATATTCGGGAATTTTCTAATTAGGTATTATTGTTTTTCGGCAATTTTATTATTCATAAATTGTATTATTCTGAGAATTTTACAGTTTCAAAAAAGTTAATTTTACGAAACTGTTTAATTTTCTAACAAATGGTTGAACTTTTAGGCAAAACAGGCAAATTTTCTATAAAACCATTAAAATGATTACATTTTTAACATGAAAATGTGAATTTTCAACAATAAATTTGATTCTTATAATTAAAAAAGATTAATTTTCTACCAGATATTTTCATTTTTAACACAAAAACGTGAAATTTTTACATAAAGAGATAAATTTCTAAAACAAAAGTGCAAATTTTCTTTAAAACAATGAAAATAATTACATTTTTAACACGAAAATGTGAATTTTAAAAAATTGATTTGATTTTTTTTAATCTTAAAAGACGAATTTTCAACCAAATCGTTTTATTTTAAACACAAAAACGTAAAATTTTTACATAAAGAGATAAATTTCTGAAGCAAAAAGACAAATTTTCTATAAAACAATTTAAGTAATTACATTTTTAACAATAAAATGTGAATTTTCAATAATAAATTTGATTTTTTTTTAAGCTTAAAAAATGAATTTTTAACCAGATCGTTTTATTTTGAACACAAAGACGTGAAATTTTTACATAAAGAGATAAATTAATAAACTAAAACGGTAAACTATCAGCAAAGTGGTTGAATTTCCAATAAAAAAATTTTTACGCAAGAAAGAGGAAAAATTTTCAGTCAAATTGTCAAATTTTTAAGTAAAAAAATACACATTTTCAACATAACATTTTTCAGCTTTTTAACAAAATTGTTGAATGTTTGGAATTTTCTTGAGAGCTGGCTTATTTTTTGTAAATTGCAAAATAAAATTAAATAATAATGGTTCTTTATTAGCTAAACTTAAAAGTTAAAAAAAACTTAAAAAATTTAGCTATTCTATTATTCAAAGGTTTTAAAATTAATTTTTCGGATTGAAAATTCATCTCTTTAATTAAAGAATAAGTTATTTTGTATATTTTTTTGAGCATATATATATTTTTTTGTTGAAATTTAATTATTTTTTAACTGAAAATGTAACTATTCCAGTTGAATATTCCACAATTATAGTTAAAAATTCATCTTTTCGGTTAAAAATTCAATAATTAAAGTAAAGATTCATCATTTTATTTAAATATCAACTTTTTATTTTAAAAATTGTAAAAAATTATTTGAAAATTAGTTTTTTATTGAAAATTAATGTTTTTTTTAAATTGAAAATTTAACTCTTCCAATCGAATATTCCATAATTTTAGTTAAAACATTATTATTTTGGTTAAATCTATCTGTTTGAAAATTCATGTATTTTGTTGAAAATTCTTAATTTTTGGATTTATGAAATTAATTTTTGTAATAAACTAAGTAAATTCAATCTATAAAATCATCAAAGGTTTTGAAATATTTTAATTTATATAGTTTTTCTTCCTTGGCATTTTCAAGAGCTATAGGGCATTTTTAAAGATTACCAGACATTTTTTATTCACCACAATAGTTTGAAGGGATTTCAGAGACTTGGAAATATTGTAGGGTATTTTGAAAGATTCCAAGGCATTTTTTTTCTCATTTTTTTTTTTTAATTTTTCCGATTCTTAAAATTATTTTCAATTCATTTTAATCCTTTTTTTGGTTATAAATCAGTAGAGTTTCAAAGATTTCAAGAGATTATTAATTATTTTTTGGAATTCACCCTAAATCCTTATTAATTATTCCTAAAAACTTTTTTAATTCTTTGGAATTCTTTTAATTCTACTGAATTCTATGGACTTTTTTGATTAAAAAAAAGTTTTTATTTGATTGATCCTGAAGTATTTTTTCCCTCAATTTATTCTTATGCATTTCTTTAAGTTCTTTTCAATTGACTTCAAATTTTTCTAAGCTCATTAAAAATTTTCTCAATGCAACCAATTTTTTTTGCATATAATTAATTTCAAGTTTTTGTTCCATTTACCCTGAATCTTGATGAATTTCATCGAATTCTCGTTTATCTTAAATTCCTCTAAATTCATTCTAATTTTATGGAAATTAATGCAATTTTTTTGTTATTAAAAATTTTATATCAATTCATTTGAGTTATTTCGTGTTTTATTTGAATTTTCTAAATTAATTCTCATTTTACGGAAATTAATGGAATTTTTTGTTATTAAAAATTTTATGTCAATTCATTTCATTTATTTTGAGTTTTATTTGAATTTTTGTTGAAGTTCTATTAATTTTTTTTGAATTTGTTACCCTTGTGGGTGAAAAGAAGAACTGTAAATGGAATTTTTGCCAGAATTTTAGTAGACACCCTAAGATTTTAATTTTTTTTTTTATATTTACTATTTCAATTTTTTGTTGTTTTTGTTTACAGTATCAAATATATAGTAACAGTAGTCGTAGAGCCACACAGTACAGTGGTTCCTCATCTGGATCAAATGGCGGAAGAACAGGAGTTCACGATTTCCCGCATCAGCTGGTTTCGGGAATTCTTTGTCCACCTCCTGGTTACCAAACGATGCCGAGTCCCGCAAAGCACGTTGTTGTCGCTCAGGTTAGTGGCAGACATTTACAACAAAATTTTTTGATCATTTATAAAACATTAAAAGTATTTCAGGGTTGTTGGGAATGTCGAAATTATTTCAAAAGCCGTAATTGCAGGCTGAGAAACGAGAGTACTTCTCTCAGTTCCCGAAAAAAAGCTGCTAACGTTTTGAAAGCAGAATTTTGTAGATGTTCCTAAAGTTTTTCAAATATTAATTTTATGGCCTTTGAGAATTTCTAACATTTTGTGTAAAAATATTGCATTTTCTGCAAAATAAGTGCATTTTTAACAAGGCCGTTGAATTTTTATCTGAAAAGATTAATTTTATTCCAAAAAACAATGATAAAATAATGTTGATGAATCTTCAAACAAAAGTTTTTTTAACATAATATTGAAATTCTTAAACAAAAATGTCCATTTTTTAACCAAGGAAGACTTTTCAATCACGAATTAAAAATTCCAGACAAATTGTGGAATTTTTTTAGCCAAAGTAACGAATTTCTACAAAAGAGTTGCATTTTCAATCTGTAAATATAAATTTTCATCCAAAACGGTTTAGGTCGAATAAAATAGTTTAATTTTAACGTCCCAAAGGACAAATTTTCAACAAAATAGTTGAATTTTCATCTAAAAAAGACGATTTTTGAACAAAATATTTGAATTCTCAAACAAAACAGACTAATTAAAAAGAAAACATAATATTTTACATAAAATTTTAATGCAAACAAAAAATCTGATTTTTCACTCCAAAAAGCCGAATTTTCTATAAAACGGTTGAATTTAAACCAAAAAAATCAGTTAAAACAGAAATTTCAAACTGTGAAACTTTTAAGGCAAAAAGACGAATTTTTGACAAAATAGTTTATTTTTAAACCCAAAAATACTAATTTTCATCCAAATAGATTTAATTTGAATAAAAT
Source organism: Druon quercuslanigerum (assembly GCA_010014905.2). Lineage (NCBI taxonomy): Eukaryota > Metazoa > Arthropoda > Insecta > Hymenoptera > Cynipidae > Druon > Druon quercuslanigerum. The sequence continues at coordinate 19,045 of JAAAKG020102793.1, read as the reverse complement.
TGTTTAATTTTAACCTCCCAAAGGACGAATTTTCAAGAAAATAGATAAATTTTCATCTAAAAAAGACGATTTTTGAACAAAAAAGTTGAATTTTCAACCAAAAGACTAATTTTCTACAAAATACGTGAATTTTCAAGTGAATACTTAAAATTATAATAGATAAATCTATGTGATAATAAAATTTATATATGAAAATAAATAAATAATAAATAATAATAATAAATTTATTTAATTAAGAAAAGAAAATATTTTAACCAAAGAATATTTAATTTTAAATCAAAAACAGTTTGCTTCAACCAAAAAATACAATTTTTGAACAAAATATTTGAATTCTCAAACAAAACAGACTAATTAAAAAGAAAACATAATATTTTACATAAAATTTTAATGCAAACAAAAAATCTGATTTTTCACTCCAAAAAGCCGCATTTTCTCTAAAACGGTTGAATGTGAACCAAAAAAATCAAAACAGAAATTCCAAACTGTGAAA
>JAAAKG020102793.1:0-18455 GCA_010014905.2 Druon quercuslanigerum | reverse complement strand
CTTTTAAGCCAAAAAGACGAATTTTTGACAGAATAGTTCATTTTTAAACCCAAAAATACGAATTTTTATCCAAACCGGTTTAGTTTGAACAAAACAGTTTAATTTCAACCTCCCAAAGGACGAATTTTCAACAAAATAGTTAAATTTTCATCTGATAAAGATGATTTTTTAACAAAATAGTTGAATTTTCATATAAAAAAAGACGATTTTTGAACAAAATAGTTGAATTTTCTACAATACTGTCGAATTTTCTGCAGAATAAGGGAATTTTTAACTAAATACTTCAAATTATAGTAGTTAAAATTATTTAATAAAAAAATTATATGTAAAAAATTATTAATAATATATTGCAACTAAACAAAATTTGCATTTTAAATTAAAAACAGTTTGATTTCACTAAAAAAGAGAAGTTTTCAACAAAATGGTTAAATTCTCAAACAAAACAGATTAATTAAAAAAAAAAAAACATAAATTTTTACATACAATTTTAATGCAAACAAAATAGCTGATTTTTCACTATAAAAAGCCGATTTTTCTACAAAACGGTTAAATTTAAACCAAAAAAAATCAGTTAAAACAGAAATTCCAAACTGTGAAACTTTTAAGCCAAAAAGACGAATTTTTGACAGAATAGTTCATTTTTAAACCCAAAAATACGAATTTTTATCCAAACCGATTTAATTTGAATAAAAATGTTTAATTTTAACCTCACAAAGGACGAATTTTCAACAAGATAGGTAAATTTTCATCTAAAAAAAGCGATTTTTCAACAAAGCAGTTTAATTTTCAACCAAAAGATTAATTTTCTACAAAACTGCCGAATTTTCTACAGATTACGTGAATTTCCAACTAAATACTTGATATTATAATCGTTAAATTTATGTAATAATAAAATTTATATAGAAAAATATAATAAATGTAAATTTTCTACCAAAAAGGCGAATTTTTAACTAAAAACAGCGAATTTCCAACAAAAAAAGAATTTTCTATAAAACGGTTGAATTTGAACAAAAAACCAATTAAAACAGAAATTCCAAACTGTGCATTTTTTCAGAATAATTAGAAAGATTGACAAAATTGTAAAAAATGAGTGTGGAATATTTTAAGGAAATATTTTTAATTTTGTAGGATTTTAAAAAATTTTAGAAAAGATCTTAGGAAAGATTCAAATAAGTAAAAATTTAAAAACATCTAAAACATGCAGATTTTTAAAGATTTTGAAATAAAATTTGTAAAGCTTTTTTTGAAAGAGTTTAAAAGTATTTGAAATAAAAAGAATTTATTTCTAATTTAAGAAATGTTCAGTTTATAAAAAAAATGTAATCGCTCAATTTTTAATGTTTCTGCCTTAAAAGTGCTTAACATTTTTTTTTAAATTTAAAATTGCATATTGTTTAATTTATAATTCCTGTAATTTCTTTTTTGCAGCTCGGCTTTTTTTACTTCATATAAAAATTTGTTTAGCTTTGAGTTCGATTTTTTTAATTTCATTGATCGTGAAGAATTCAATTAGTTAAACAATAATTAATTAAATTTTGAATTTTAGTGAAAAGACAGAAAAATGAAAAAAGTGGAAAATAGATAAATTACCACAATCACAATACTTTTGATTGGCAATTATCATTTTTGTTAAAAATTTTACTATTCCACTTTTTGTTGAAAATTGAACCTTTTTAGTTTAAAATTTTTTCGTTTAAAATTCAGTTTAAAATTCAACTTTTCGTTGAAAATTCATTCTTTTTAGTTTAAAATTAAACTATTTGGTTAAAAATTTATCTCTTTCGGTTAAAAATTCTTGTATTTTGTTGAAAAATCGTATTTTTTGTTAGAAAATTAATCTTCTTGTTTGGAAAATCATCATCTTGTTCAAAAATTTGAGTATCCCGGATAAATGTTCATAATTTTATTTGGGAATACATTTTTTTATTAAAAAAACAAACCTTTTCGTTGAAAATTTAAACATTTTCGTTAAAAATTCATCTTTTTGGTTTAAAATTCTTTGAATCTGGACTACGCAACATTTTAGGACCTAGAAATTAATTAATTTCTGTTTTTATTTATTTGAAAACTAGTTTTTCCAACTAAAAATTTAACCTCCATTTTTGATTTCAAATTGTTTCTTTTTAGTTTAAAATTCAACTATTCCAGTTAAATAATCATTACTTTAGTTAAAATTTAACAATTTATTCGAAAAGTTGTAAATATTTATTTGGAAATTAGTTTTTTGTTTTAATTGAAAATGTAACTGTTCCAATTGAATAATCAATCATTTTAGTTGAAAATTCATCTCGTTGGTTGGACACTAATCTTAATAACGAAAAATTTAACTATTCAATTGTTGGTTGAAAATTGATTCTTTTTAGTTTAAAATTAAACTATTTGGTTTAAAATTTGTCTCTTTCAATTGAAAATTCTTGTATTTTGTTAAAAAATCGTATTTTTTGTTTGAAAATTAAAGAATTTCTTTCAAATATTCATAATTTTGTTTGGAAATTAATTTCTTTTAAAATAAAACTTCTTGGTTGAAATGTCAACCTTTTTGGTTAAAAATGCAACATTTTAGGGCCTAAAAAATGCTTAATTTCTGTGATTATATTTGTTTCTAGCCACCACAATCGCAACAGGCCCCTTTGCAAATCCAACCCTCTATTATTTCCCAACAAGCGGTTGCCGCCGCGGCAGCTGCTGCTCAACAACAATACGCAGCAGTACCAGTTTCTATGGTAGAAAGTGGTCGACAAATGTTACTAACTGTAAGTGTAAAAATCCATAATAATTTTATGCCAATATGCCAGCCAAACCTAATTATCAGGTACAAAAGAGAAGGCTTTAAAACAATTGTACAAATTTAAAAGCAATCGGGAGCTTAAATGCCAGAAGTAAATAATGAATAAAAATAAAATAAATACAATATTATGTTTTAAATAAATAAAAAAATAGGAGAAAAATTTCCTGTTTCGTAGTATCAACATTTTATACGCAGGAAGTTAATTTAATTATATACTACAAGATTGGTAGATTTAAATATAATATTGTATTAGGCTTTATTTTAGATTATTTTTTTTCTCTGTTGTTTTTATATTTTGTACATTTTTCTCAATTTATTCTTGGAAAAATAAATCGTGTTGAATTATCGAGTTGTATGGATACTTTGATTTATTTTGGAAAGAAAAATTTTAATATTTAGTTGAAAATGCAATTATTTTGTTAAAAATTCAACTTTTTCTTTTAAAAAATTTAACTAATCAGTGGAAAGTTGGACTATTTTGTTACATTTTTTAAAAAGATTCATTACTTTAGTTAAAAATGGAACTATTTGAATAAAAATTCGTTTAATGTTTGGTTCAAATTTATAGAAAATTAATCTTCTTTGTTAAAACTTCAAATTCTTGCTTGAAAATTCCACTCTTTTATTGAATGTTTAACTCGTATATGCTGATTCATTTTTTTCTTTTGAAGATTCATCATTTTAGTTGAAATTTCATCTCTCTGCTTGAAAATTGAACTATTTATCGAAAAATTAGTTTTTTTCTGTTTTTAAAAATTCATTTGCTTCACTGAAATTGCTATTGTTCCTTTTTTGGTTGTAATTCGATATTTTAAATTGTAAATTGGTTGAAAATTAACGTTTTGGTTAAAGATTAATTAATCTACTTTAGTAGAAAATTAAATTAGTTTGTTGAAAATTAACTATTTATTTGAAAATTTTAATATTTTGTTTAAAATTTGTTTCATTTTTGGGTAAACGTTAATTTTTTAAACGGAAAATTTAATTATTTCATTTATGGTGTAAAATTGACCTTTCTTTTTTTTAAATTCAACTATTTGCTTGAAATTTATATTGTTTAATTTGCAATTCCTGTATTTTGTTGATAATTCATCTTTTTTGTTTAAGATTGATAATTTTAGTTTAAAATTCATTACTTTGCTTAAAAATGTAACTATTTTGATAAAGAGTGTTTTTTTTGTTGAGAATTCATTTGCTTTATTGAATCCTTTTTTGGTTGAAAATTCATATTTTTTTGGTAGAAGATTAATATTGGTTGAAAATGCATAATTTTTTATTAAAAATTAATTTCTTTTTATAACTTTTATTTGAAAAAATATATATTTATGTTTAAAAATTTGACTATTCTGTTGGAATTTCGTATTTTTTGGGTAAAAATTAATTCATTTATTTGAGATTGTAAATTTTTTGGTTTAAAATTGTTATTTTTTAATTTGAAAATTCAACAATCAGATAGAAAATTCATGCGTTTTGTTACAAATTGGTCTCTCGTGGTTAATTCAACTGCTTTTGATTAGAAATGAAAATATTGCAAACTGTTACATGTTTCCTTGAGAAACTTTTCTTTTCATTCAAAAATCGTATTTTTGCCTTGAAAGTTCAACAATTTGTAGAAAATAAAATTTTATTTTTTGTGTTGATAATATTGCTACTTAATTTGTCGATACGGATTTAATTTTTAAACCAAAATTGGGACAAAATAGTTCCATTTCATAATATTAATGCAAATTTTTTTTCTACATACATTTTAAACATTGTCAGAAAAATAAATGTTCAACCTTCAAAAAAAGCCGAAATTTCAACAAAATAGTTTTTCCTCAAAAAAAAAAAGTTATTCAACCAAAAATAGAAGCATAAAAAGAAATCAACTAGAATAAGTCAATTTGCAGTTAGAAAACTGAATATTAAGCACACAAAAAACACGATTTTACAGCAACATTAATTAATTTTCAACTATAAATATAAATTTTCTAGCAAAACTGGATTAGTTACATATTCAGTTGAAAAAACTAATTTTGTACTAATAGGAAACGAACTTTCAGCCAAAGAAATTAATTTGTAATCACAATGATCAACAAAATTTTTAACTAAATATTTTTTCTAACCAAAGAAACGAATTCCTAACAAAAAATAGAATAGCTTGATTTTCTACAAAACAGAACATTTTTTAACGAAAAAGATTATATTTCTATGAAAAAAGGTCAGGTTTCTACACACAAAAAATGGAGTTGTTTAAGTGAATTTTTAATTAAAAATGTAAATCTACCACTAAAAAAAAAATTTAATTTTTAACCACATACATGAATTTTCAGTTAGTAAAGTAAATTTTAAATCAAAAAAAGGAACGAATTTTAAATAAAATAGTTAAATTTTTAACTACAAAAATTGATTTGTAAGAAAAAAGATGAAGTTTCAACTAAAAATAGAGTAATTAAATTTTCAGTAAAAAATTTAATTTTGAATAAAATCAAAGCGATTTCTCAGCGAAGTAGTATAATTTTCAACCAAGAAAATTAAATTTCTATCAAAAAAGATACATTTTCGACAAAAAATGGAATAATTACATTTTCAGTTAAAAAAATGAATTCTACTTTCAACCAAAAAGATAAATTTTGTACTAAATAAAAGAATTTTTAATCATGTGCATGAATTTTCAACCAAATATTTGGATTTCTAAAGGAATTTTGAACCAAAAAAGATGAATTTCCAATAAAATAGTTGCAATTTTTATCCATAATAATAAAACAAAATTCTTGGGCATTTAAGAGCTCTAAATAAAACTAATTTTTTTTTAAATAATATTTTTATTTAACTTATTGACAATTTTTAAAATTTAACTATTTGATTCAAAATTAACTTTTGTTTTGTTGAAAATTAATTTCTTTTTAAAACTTTTTTTTTTTGAAAATAATTTTTATGGTTCGAAATAAGACTATTTAAAAATTTGACAATTGTGTTGGAATTTCGTATTTTTTGGATAAAAATTCATTAATTTATTTAAGATTGTAGATATTCCATTTTTTGGTTTAAAATTTTTCTGTTTTAATTTGAAAATTCAACAATTTGTTTAAAAATTAATCTATCTTTTTGGGAATATAATATTTGATCATATGTAGATCTAAATATATAAAAAATGTAATATTGAAAATATAAAAATTGGAACTGGTTTAAATTGAATTTAATATATTATCCACAATATTTTTATCTAAATATGCACCTAATTAAATGCATAAGGAGCAAAATAAAAATTTGAATTATTATTTAAATTCATGGTTATTTGAGACAAATTCAATAAATGAAAAAAAAACATTATTTATAATAAACTCGTAAATTTGTATATTCATTCCGAGCCGATTATTTAAGAAAATTGTAAAATATTTGAGTGGCTCCATATTATGAGAAACTATAATTGGAAAAAATCCTGAAATTATCAGGGAATTTTTTCCCAGGATTTGAGTGGACACCCTCATTTTGTAAAAAGTTAATCTGCTCGTATAAAATTAATGTTTTTGGTAGAAGATGCAACTTTAGAAAATTCAATTGTTTTTGTTGTAAATTTTCAATAAAAATTGGAAGAAAATAGTTCCTTTTCTCTTTTTTAAGAAATTATGTTTTCTTGCAAATTTATTCTTTTCATTAATAAAATTACCTACGTAACTTAAAGTTGAATTACTTTGTAAATTTGAATTTCTTTTTAGACAACTTTTTTTGTTGAAAGTTAATTTCTTTTTATAGTATTTTGTTGAAAATTAATATTTGTGGTTATAAATGAAACCACTTTATTCGAAAATATAATATTGTCTTAAAAATTAAACTGTTTTAAAACTTGACTATTCTGTTGGAATTTTATATTTTTTGTGTAAAAATTAATTCGTTTATTTGAGATTGTAGATATTCCATTTTTTGGTTTAAAAGTTTTCTTTTTTAATTTGAAAATTCAATAATTTAGAATAAAACTCATGTATTTTGTTGAAAATGATTTAATTAATTGTAAAAAATATATTTTTTGGTTGTTGTAAATTTGTATTTTCGGCTTGAAATTTCAAGAATTTGTTGAAAATACAACCACGTTTTTTGTGCTGATAATATTTCTATTTAATTTATTGACACGGATTTAAATTTTCAATAAAAATTAAAAGAAAATAGTTCCTTTTCTCTTTTTAAATTTGAATTTATTTTTAGTGTAAGACTGACCTTCTTTAATTTAAAATGTAATTATTCCTTTTTTGGTTGAAAATCGATATTTTAAATTTAAAATTGACCTTTTCCGGTTGAAAACTAATTTTTTTTTGTAGAAAATTCACTTTTTTTAAATTTAGTTTAAAATTCAACTATTTGGTTGAAAATTAACTTTTAGTTAAAGATTAATTAATCTACTTTAGTAGAAAATTAAATTATTTACTTGAAAACCAACTGTTTATTTGAAAATTTAAATATTTTGTTGAAAATTTGTTTCATTGTTGGGTGAACGTTCATTTTTTTAAACTGAAGATTAAATTATTCCATTTTTGATGGAAAATTCATCTTTCGCAGTTTAAAATTCAACTATTCAGTTGAAAATTATAATTTTTTTTTTGAAATTCCTGTATTTTGTTGATAATTCATCTTTTTTGTTTAAGATTGATAATGTTCGTTTAAAATTCATTACTTCGCTTTAAAATTTTGATAAGGATTCGTTTTTTAGAATTCATTTTCTTTATTGAAAATATAAATATTCCTTTTTTTCGTTAAAAATTCGAGTTTTTTGGTAGATAATTAATCTTGATTGAAAAAGCATAATTTTGCATAGAAAATTAATTACTTTTTATAATTTTTTGTTGAAAATTAATATTTTTGGTTAGAAATTAAACTATTTTACTAGAAATTAAAATATTATGTTAAAAATCAAACTGTTTTAAAATTAGACTTTTCTGTTTGAATTTTGTATTTTTTGGATAGAAATTAATTCATTTATTTGAGATTGAAAATATTCCATTTTTTAGTTAAAATTTTTTCTTTTTTAATATGAAAATTCAACAATTTGGTAAACAATTCATGCGTTTTTTTTAAATTGGTCTCTTTTAATTAAATTTAACTGTTTTTGATTAGAAATGAAAATATTTAAAATTTAAATCTTTTATTGAGAAATAATTTTTTTGTTGAAAAAGATTTAGTGAATTGTAAAAAATACATTTTTTTGCAAATTCGTAGTTACGGATTTAATTTTTCAACTAAAATTGGGACAAAATAGTTCCTTTTCTCTTTTTTGAGATTTCTGAATACATTTTTAACAATGCCAGAAAAATAAATGTTCAACCTCCAAAAAAACCGAAATTTGAACAAAATAGATTTTTCTTAAAATAAAAAAGTTTAATTTAACCAAAAATAGAAGATTAAAAAGAAATTTACACCAAAAAAAAACTAGAATAGGTCAATGTGAAATTAGAAAAGTGAATCTTAAGCAAAAAAAAAAACAAACAAAAAAAGATTTTACAGCTAAATTAATTAATTTTCAACTATAAATATAAATTTTCAAGCGAAACTGGATTAGTTACATATTCAGTTGAAAAAACTAATTTTGTACTAATAGGAAACAGAATTTTTAAGAAAATATTTTTTAACTTTACGAAACATAAATTTTTTTAACGAAAAAGATTATATTTCTATGAAAAAAGGTCAGGTTTTTACACACAAAAATGCAGTTGCTCAAGTGAATTTTTAATTAAAATTATAAATCTTCCACCAAAAAAATTTTAATTTTGCATAAGATCAAAGCGATTTTTCAACGATGTAGTATAATTTTCAACCAAGAAGATTAAATTTCTATCAAGCAAGATAAATTTTCAACAAAAAGTGGAATAATTACATTTTCAGTTGAAGAAATGAATTCTATTTTCAACCAAAAAGATAAATTTCGAACCAATAAGATAAATTTTCTACCAAATAAAAGAATTTTTAATCAAATGCACGAATTTTCAACCACATATTTGATTTTCTAAAGGAATTTTTAACCAAAAAAGATGAAATTTCAACAAAATAGATTTAATCCTCAACCGGAAGAGATTCATTTCCAACTAAATAGTTGCAATTTTTATCCGTAATAATAAAACAAAATTCTTGGGCATTTAAGAGCTCTAAATAAAAATAAATTTTTTTTGGATAATATTTCTATTTAATTTATCGAAAATTTTTAAAATCGAACTATTTGGAAATTAATATTTATGGTAAGAAATAAAACTATTTGAAAATTGGACTATTCTGTTAGAATTTTCTAATTTTTGGATAAAAATTCATTAATTTATTTAAGATTGTAGATATTTCACTTCTTGGCTTAAAATTTTTCCTTTTTTATTTGAAAATTCAACAATTTGGTAGAAACCTCATGCATTTTGTTAAAATTTACTGTTTTTAATTTTAAATTTTACATTTTATTGAGAATTAATTTTTTTGTTGAAAATCACTTAATTAATTGTAAAAAATACATTTTTTATTGTTGTAAATTCGTATTTTTGGCTTGAAAATTTAAGAATTTGATGAAAATACAACTACATTTTTTATGCTGATAATATTGCTATTTAATTTATCGACACGGATTTAAATTTTCAATAAAAATTGGAAGAAAATAGTTTCTTTTATTTTTTTAAAATTTTTTTCGAGAAATTATCTCGAGAATCACAGATAGACAAACAATGACAGTTGAATTTGGGGCATTTGTTTGATCATTTGAGTTGAGATTTTCTCTTGTAATGACAGAATGCTGTGCAAACTTCTTGGCCTGGAGGCAGCCGGCAAATGGCAGCAATTGTGCCTTCGTGGCAGCAGTTACCACCTCAACACGCGACAATCCAACAGCCACTTCTCAGTGATGCTGGCGACTGGGGCAGGCCTCTTATCGTCGACAGTTCTGCCATTCTACAGGTAAGATTAGTTGTAATCAGTACTTTTTTTAAAACCCTTTAAAACCCTTTCTCTCATTACGCATATCGTCGGTTTTCCCTCTTCTAAATCCAAATTTACCCGAAACAAAACAAAAAACAAAAAAAACAAATTCAACGATCACAGTCTGTTTCCCTTTTTTGTCTGATGCTGCCCCCCTTTGCCCCCTTAAAGTTGAGAAATCTTCCAGAACAAATAAGATCTAGAATCTTAACCTCGTTTCCCACTTTTATTTTTCCCAACAAGGTTTCTTATCATTTTTGAAGAATCATGGACGGAAATTCAAGAGATTTGAAAAACAAGTAGCTTTGAAGGAGATTATTTTGATTTTTTTTTATTCGTTTTTACTCGATTTTTATTGAGAAATTAATCGCGAAAGGTGAATAATTGGTTTTGTAGAAATGTTCCGAATATAGAAGAAAAAAAAAATATTTCTTTGAAATAACATTTATGTAGTTGCTGATATTAAATTCACATTTAAATTATTCAGATGACTAATATTTTAAGGTAAAATATTGCATTTTTGTAAAAATGGATTAATTTTTTAAGAAATAGTTAAATTTTTCTTAACCATAAGGATGAATTTTCATCTAAAATGATGAATCTTACCATAAAAAAATTAAATTTTAGAATATATTCAAATTTTAAACAGGTAGTTCAATTTTCAAGGAAAAAAGATTATTTTTCAACAAGGTAGTTGAATTTTTAACACGAAAATATTAATTAAAAAAGTGGTTATTTTGAAGAAAATAGTTGATTTTTTTTTTTTTTAGCTAAAACAATATTTCGGCAAAGAAAGAGAAAAATATTTCAATCAAAATTTTAAACTTTCAAGCAAAAAGAGGAAGTTTCTACCAAAAAATTGAATTTTTAACTCGAAAATAGGAATATAACAAAAAAAAAGGTTATTGTTAAACGAATATTTGAAATTTGAACCAAACTGTTTAAATTTTAAACAGAAAAGACGATTTTTCCATAAAAATGTTTAATTTTAAACTTTGAAACATTAATTTTCTACTGAATGTTTGAATTTTGAACTGAATAGTTGAATTTTCCACAAAATTGTCAACCAAATAATTTCTGAACAAAAAATTAAATAGTTGTTATTGTCACCGAAAAAAAATTTCAATATAAAATAAAATTTTTCAACAAACAAATAGAAATATCTACAAATTTTTGAATTTTCAACCTAAAAAGTCAAATTTTCTACAAAAGAGTTTTTATTTTTAACCCGCAAATATGAATTTTCAAACAAAAAGTTCATACTAAGAATGATGAATTTACAACGAAAAATGTAATAGTTAATATTTTAAATGTAAAAGATTTTAATTAAAACAAAAAATTAAACCAAAATACTGTATCTTTTTTATTAAGAATTACATTTTTAACGGAAAATTAAATTATTTTATTTTTGGTTGAAATTTTACATTTATTGGATGAAAATTCAACTATTGGGTTAAAAATCAATATTTTTTATTTAAAAATTAAACTACTTTTTTGAAAATTCATGTTATTTGTTGAAAATTCGTATTTTTTGTAGGAATTAATCTTTTTGCATGAAAATTCATCTTTTTGGTATGTATAAAATTTAAAAATTTCAGTTGAAATTTCATCATTTTTGTTGAAAATTCATCAGTTTGGTTGAAAGTTAATTTTTTTTTGAACTGTAAATTGAACCCTTCCATTTTGGGTGGAAAATTGACCTTTTCTGGTTAAAAATTTAACAATTGGGATGTAAATTTGTATTTTGAATTGAAAATTCATTTATTTAGTCGAAAATTCCCGTATGTTGTTTTAAAAAATTAACTTTTTTGGTAGAAAATTATTTTTTTCTTTTAAAGTTAAACTAGTTGTTTAAAAATTCTTCTTTTTGGTTGAAAATTTAAGTATGCCAGTTAAATATTCATCCTTTTAGTTGAAAATTCATCTTTCAGGTTAGAAATAAATTTATTTCGTTAAAAAATAAACTCATTTTGAAAATTTTTTTTTGATTGAAAACTTGTTTTTTCTTTGGACGAAAAAGAATTTTTTTAAATCGAAAATTGAACTATTTTATTGAAATTTTTTTCTTTTTTTGGCTGATATAATTTTTTCCTAAACGGAAAATGAAAATACTATTCCAGTTTAATACTCGATAATTTGATGTAAAAAATAGTTTTTTTTGGTCGAACATTCATTTTTAACTTATAATTTAATTATTACATTTTTTGGTTGAAAAATAATTTTTTTTAGTTAAAAATTTGTCTCTTTTTAACTAAATAATTTACTTTTGTACAACATTTTTAATTTTTCAAGCTAAATGAAGATTGTTCTACACAACAGTTTTTTTTTAAACAAATAATTTTTTAACTTATTAATAAAGTTTTCGAAAGATGAATTCTAAACGAAAAATGTGGTAGTTGATAATTCAAGCATAAAGATAATAGAAAATGGGACAACTTGCATTAATAAAAAAATTAATTCTTAGCCAAGTAGTTGAATTATCAGCAAAAAAACAACGGAAGTCTTAATAACAAATTTAATAATTAAATTGAATAAAAATGACTATTTTCCAATCAAATAATTGAATTCTGAACCAAGAACAGATTAATTTTTAACAATATTGTTTGATTTTTAATCCAAGTAGTAATTATGAATTTATTAATTATGAATTTTCAACGAAATAATAAAATTTACAATGAAATTGAATTTTGTAGGGAATTATTAAATTTGTAAGCCAAATTAAGAATTTTCTACGCAGCAGTTTATTTTTTAACGTCAAATTTAATAGTTGATATTTCAACCAAAAAAGATTTAAATAAAAAATAAAAAACAGTCGAATAAAAAAAAGAACAAGAATTTGAAAAAATGGTTACACTTTTATTTTAGTTATGTAAGCAAGGAATTGAATTTTCAACCGAAAAGGGAATTCTTAATAAAACATGTAATAGTTGAATTTATAAAAAAATACGAGTTTTTTTATTTCAAGTGAAAATTTATCTATTCTATTTTTGGTTGAATTTTTTTTTAAATTTCTGTTGAACTATCCAATTATTACAGTTGAAGATTTATCATGTTAGCTAAAAATGCATAGTTTTAATTTTAAACTATTTTGTTGAAATCCTTTTTTTTTCTTAAAAATTTTTTGGCTTTAAGAAAAAATTAAACTTTTCCATTTTTGTTTAAAACTTAATCTTTTTTGGGAGAAAATTATTTTCTAGTTGAAAATTCAACTATTGCAGTTAAAGATTCATCATTTTAGTTCAAAGTTCAATCTTTTTGGTTTAAATTGAATTATTTGGTAGTAGTTAAAGTTTTCACCAAGGAATTGAATTTTCAACCGAAAAAGGAATTCTTAATAAAACATGTAATAGTTGAATTTATTAAAAAAAAAAAAAACAGTTTTTTTATTAAAAGTGAAAACTTAACTGTTCCAATTTTGGTGGAAAATTTATTTTTTTTTTGTTTTTTTAATTTATGTTTGAAAATTCAATTATTACAGTTAAAGATTGATCATTTTAGCTGAAAATTCATAGTTCGATTTTCAACTATTTTGTTGAAATCCTTTTTTTTTTTTTGTTAAAAATTAATTGTCTTTAAACGAAAATTAAACTTTTTCATTTTTGTTTTAAAATTGATCTTTTCGCGGAGAAAATTGAAGGAACTCTTAATAAAACTGAATTTATTTATTAAAGCTGAATTTATTTAAAAAAAAACAGTTTGTTTAATTTCAGTGAAAATTTAAATATTATATTTTTAGTTGAATAGTGATTTTTTTGTAGAAAATTCAACTATTTGTTTAAAAATTGATCTTTCCTTAGAAACTGAAAAAACCCATTATTTATAACAAACTTTTCAAGGAATCTGTGTTATCATAAGAGTAACAGAAATTCTTAACGTCGTTTAAGAGTAGATGGGTGCTTTTCCCTTAAGCTATTAGAAAGATCGAAGGAATAATCCTTTTTCAGAAATAAACGCATCTAATCTGAAAACACGTTAAGAATTTCTGTTATTCTCTTACGATAATGCAGATTCCTTGAAAAATTTCAATACTTAACATCCAACAAAATAATGCGTGTATTTCTGAAAAAGGATTCTTCTTTCGATCTCTTCAGTAGCTTAAGGGAAAAACATTCGATTGGCAATCGCAATTTCTGTTATTCGATTCCCAGCGGAGCAAAGGAAAAAATCTTCTTTTTTTCTTCAGTAAAAATGTAATTTTAAACATTCTTATAAGAAACTTGCAAAGCTGAATACATATTCCAAATTTATTATTTCGCAATAATGGGAAAATATTTGAATGGCCCCATACTCTGAAAAATGATATACTTTATGGAGAAAAAATGTGGAATAGTCCGGTAAATTTTCATGAAATGAAGCTATAATCTCTTGTCTTTTGGGGAAGGATCAGCGGCCAGTGTTCCCCGTTGCGGAAGTCTACAACGCTAGTACGTTAGTTGAGCATCCGTCGCAAAACTGGGGAAAGCGCAGTGTAACGAAGCATCATCAGCATCATCTTGCTGTGCCGCAACAGTCGCAGCACAGACATGAGCATAAAAAGGAGACGCAGCAATTGAGTCCTGTGAAGAAGAGAGTGAAGGAGAGCACTCCTCCGAGTAGTAACATGAGGCGCCATTCGCCAACGAATAATAATGGTCACTGGCAGCAGCAGCAGCAGCAACAACAGCAACAACAACAGCAGCAACAACAGCAACAGCAGCAACAACAGCAGCAGCCAGTTTCGCAATCGCACCATCATTCTGGAAAACATACGAGCAATCACACTAGTAGTCATGCGAGCAATCATCACACGACCAATCACACGAGCGGTGGTCATACTACGGAACATCCTCAAGTGTCCTATGCCAGGCAGCAAACTATCACAATTCATGACACTCCTTCGCCTGCTGTCTCTGTCATCACGATCAGCGACAGCGAGGATGAATCTCCTGGTAAATGGTAAGTAAAATCCATTATTCTTGTTCTTTTTCTTTTTTTAAATTATGAAGATTATTATTTTTGTGATATTTGTTGAGACATTGATTAAACAGGGTGACTGGTTACTTTACAATTTGAAAAAAATCTTTCCCAATTGGATTTTAACCATTTTTTAAATAGGTTAAAAGGTCTGCGGTCTAAACCTGTTAAGTGACATTTTTTTCAAAATAGATTTTTTTATATTGTCTGGATAATTTTTTTATATGTAGTTAATAGCCGGTAAACTAAATGGAAAAATTAATTGTAGTTTTTTTAAATGGATTTTCGAAAATCGCGTTTTGCTATCTAAAGCATAGGTCCGCGGAACGATTTTCCTTCGTCGTTTAATATTTCTGAAATGTCAGTAAACAGGTTTAGACCGCGAGGATCCTTCAGTTGAATTTTTATCTTCTTTTTTTTTATTATCATATCATTTAGTTTATGGTGCGTAATTTGGAAATGTTTTACTTCAACAAGTTTCCATTTTAGATTTTTATTTTCAAGCGAACATTTTTTAAATTTGAAGAATTTTAAAATGCAGTCTTGAAGACTTGAATGATTAATATTAAAAGCGTTTGAAATTTATAATTTTGGATAGAAAATATTTTTATTTTATCAACTGTAAATATAAATAAATTTTTTAAAATGGATCTGTTCTTTAAGTATAAAAAAATATAATATAGATAATTTTACATTTAAATACAAATTTTAATGATTAATCAATAAAATATTTTTAAATCAAAGTCTTAGGTCTTCCTTTGTATTATTTTTTATGTTAAATTTAATAAGTAAATGTATCTTTATGTTATTTTTATTAATTTTTTTAGCTGATAAAAAATTTAAACGTGCGGTTGAAACTTTACAAACTATTTTCAACTTCAAAATAACACCATGATAATATATTTGTAATATAAGGCTTTTATTTAAAAAAAAAATATTGTTCTAGTCCAAATTATTAAATTTTTAAACAATTTAATTTGAAATTTTTTAATTTAGAAAAAGAATAACTATTTAATATTTACCTTTGAGTATATAGAATTTCAAAGAGCTTTTAAACTTTAACGTTACAATTTTAATTGTTCTGTTTAAAAAAGGTTTAATTTGTAAGTGAATTTGTTAAATTTTTGATGTATAATTAAGAATTAAATACTGATTATTTGTAGAAAAAATTGAGTAATTTGAAAAGATGTTTAGAAGTTTTTAAAAGATTCAAAACTAATTTAAAAGAATTTAAAAAGATTTGAAATAATTTAAACGAAGTGTGCATTCTGACAAAAAATGAATTTTACTGACATTTTATTTATTTATTAGTATTTTTATCATGTCATTAATTACATTATTATTATATTATATAATTTTTTAATTACTTTTTTAAGAAAAAAAAACTTTGTTGGAAATTAAAAAGGAATTTTTATTTTGAAAATTATTTCATGACAAAATGTAAAAAGATTTCCAAAATTTTCAAAAATGAATCTTTTTAACGTTTTTAACTTTTCCTATTTTCGCGATTTTAATGTTAAATTATTTAGATACAAGATTCTTCAACACAGAATAAGATTGTTCAATTTTAAACGCTCTGAATTTCAAATAGTGCAGTTGTAATTTCTTTGGATTTTGAATGATCGAATTTTCAAAATTGTATTTGAAAAATGTTTCATTTTTAACGTTTTAAACTTGTCATATTTACAAAATTTTCTTACAATGACTGAAATTTGCTATTCTTATATTTAAAATAAAGATGTCTCATTTTTTAATAATTAAATTAGAAATGATACAATTTCCAAACTTTTCTAATAAAATTTTCAAAATCTAATTTAAAATTGCACAATTCGGAACCCAGGTATGGTGTCTACCCTACCTGGAAAACCTGGAATTGTCAGGGAATTTTTAAATTTCTGGAAAACCCTGGAAATGTCAGGAATTTTTTTTTGAGTCAAAAATTTTTTCAAGAGCGTGTTTAATTAAAAAATTTTAATTATGAAAAAAACAATTATTTTTAATTTTAAAAGTAGATTTATATTACTATATTTATCAATTTTATTCCACAATTTATTTGCAATTTTCTCTCTCTCTGTTGACTGGAAAATCTTGCTTTGTTCAGAATTTATATTTTTTGAAATGAAAATTGTGGTGCTTGATTGAAAGTTAAAAAATTAATATTTTTTTAACAGAAGATTCATCATTTTAATTTAAAACTCATCTGTTAAGTTGAAAAATGAGGTGATTTTTGGAAAATTTGTTTTTTCTTTGACTAAAAATTAATTTTTTTTACTGAAAATTTAACTATTCCATTAATCAGTTTTTTAAACTAAATATTCAACTATCAGTCGTCATTTATTCTAGTCAAAGATTCATAATTTAAGAAAAAATTTCTTTTTGGTTTAAAATTAAACTATTTCACTTAGCGATTCATCATTTTAGTTGAAAATTAATCACTTTGCTTAAAAATGTATCTTTTTAAAATTAGTTTCCTTTTTATTTTTAAAGTATTATTTTTTGGCCAAATGCAACCACTACATTAGAATACTTCTTTTTAGATAAAAATTAATTTCTTCACTAAAAATTTAATTATTCAATTTTAGGTTGAGAATTCAAGTATTTCAGTGAAATATTTGTAATAACTATATCAATTCAACTATTTGGTTAAGATTTTATGTGTTTTGCTAAAAAATTGTCTTTTTTAGTAGAAAATTAATTTTTTTGGTTGAAAATGAAACTATTTGATTAAAAATTTACATATATTGTTTAAAATGCAATATTTTTCTTTGAAAAGCTAGAATTTCGAAGAGGTTTATATTAAATTTAATACTGTACCTGCATTCATTTTCTCTAAATATGCAATAAATTTGAAGAATAATAAGATTAAATAAAAATCTTAAAGTGTAACTAATTTTTCCCTAATTAGTATTTTTTTGTTGCAATTTGTTTTTGACTTAGAATGTAACTATTTCGGTTAAATATTTAATTTTTTTAGTTTAAAATTAATCGTCATGCTTGACAATTCAGATATTCTAGTTAAACATTGATAATTTTAGATGAAAATTCATCACTTTCTTTAAAAATCTAAGTAATTTCTTTTAATTAGGTCTTTTTTAGTAGAAATTCTTTTTTTTAAACTTAAAATGCATCTTAATGTATCTTATTTAATTGAAAATGCATGTATTTTGAAAACTGATATTTTTTCTTCAAGTATTTTGTTAAAAGAATCTTATTTTTTGATAAAAAATTAATCTGCTTAGTTGAAAATTAATTCATATTCTTAAATGTGCATTTTTTTACTTGAAAAATTGGGATTTCGAATCTGGTTAAGTTTAATTTAATATATTTTATATAAAAATATAAAATTATTTATTGCATAAACTCGCAAAACTTGTATAGTCTGTAATTCGTAATAAAAAACTTTTTTTTAATATTCTAAAATATTTTTAAATCTTGATTCTTTTTCAAAATCTTTAAAATCTTTGAAAATCGTTGAATCCTTTGTGAAATCTATTAAACTTTTTGCAACATATCTAAAATCTTTGTGAAATCGTTTAAAATCTTTCGGATTTTCTCAAATATTTTAAACTATTTTAAAACTTTTGACATTTTTGGAAATATTTGAAGCCTTTGCGAAATCTATAGAAAATGTTTTTAAATACTTAACAGCTTTGATCAATAGTTTAAAATATGCATTTTCCTCAAATATTTTGAAATCTTTTTACATTTTTTTTTAACTCTTTGGAAATATTCGAAAGCTTTTTGAAATTGATTAAAAGTCGTGTAAATTCTAATATTCTAATGTATTTAAATTTCT
>JAAAKG020102782.1:0-15815 GCA_010014905.2 Druon quercuslanigerum | reverse complement strand
ATTTTCAATTAGAAACGTGCAAATTAAATTCTTATTATTAACAGAAACTAGTTCATACATTTTAAATTCGTAAATAAAATAATAATAATTTCAATAATTTCGCTATTTAGCATTCAAAATCAACAATTAATCAATTTTAAATTTTTATATGGAATATTTTCAATTTTAGAAAGTTTATAATTAACAAGTTTATAAATGAATCAAAAATCATTAAAATAAGAATATTTTTGAAGTACCCTTTTTAGTTTTTCAGTTCTCTTTTCATATTAATCTAAGAAAAAAATCTGCCCGCTGAGCGAAAACATTCTCATCGCGCATTTTGCTCATTCCTCAGTATCATTTTCTTGATCGTTCGATCTTGCGCTTCACGCTCGATAATTGATTTTCCTTGGGGTACGCCCTCGCTCTTTGTACACTCCCCGCATTTCTTTTTTAGGAATTTTAAAATTAAAGGTCATGTCTCGTGATGGATTGATTTCGCGCTTCGCGCTCAATAATGTATTTATCTTGCGATACGGGCTCGTTCATTGTATGCTAAATCCCCCAAAGTTTTGCATAGGACTTTAAAATTATAGTTCAATTCATCGACAACTGACATTTAGTGCTCGTGAATTCTATTTTGTTAAATCTCCTTTGGCTTTAAGGAGCACATTTTCTTCACGCAACATTGCACATTCCTCACTTTTTTGCATTGGACTTTGAAAATTAAGGGTCAAGTCAACGACAACTTAAATGTAGTGCTTGTGAATTCTCTTTTGTTAAAGCTCCTTCGGCTTTCAAGAATACATTTCGCCCACATGTTTCTCTCATTTTTCATTCGTATTCTCATTCTCTCGATCGTTGGATCTCGCGCTTCTGGCTGGATAATACATTTATCTCGCGCTTCGCGCACGATTATGAACTTGCTTCGCACTTAAGCGCGTTCTGTGTACACTCCCCACATTTTTGCACTGGACTTTTAAAATTGAAATTTAAGTCATCGACAAACTGAAATTTAGTGCTCGTGAATTCTCTTTTGTTAAAGCTCTTTCGGCTTTTAATAACACATTCACATCACATGTCTCGTGAGAAAAAAAGTGAAAAAGCAAGTTTTCAGATGAAATTCAAAAACAGTTTTGTTATTAAACATTTTATTTTACCTGGTGTCTTTTTGCTCAAAAATTTAATTTGCTAATTTGTAATGTCATTTTTTTGATTAAAACAGAAACTACATGTCTTATTAAAAAAAATTTAATTATAAATTTATAGCTCTTTTTTGGGCGAGAAACTTTTGATTATTTTTTTTTTCATGGCTTGTTTCGTTTGTCAAATCAAAAAGTGATTGATAACAAATTTGTTGACCATTTTTGGGTAAAAAATTTTTGTCTATTCATATTTTTTCGTATTTTGCATAGTTTGACGGCAAAATGCAATTTTTCATTGTTTTTTTGGTTAACCAAGAATCGAACTTTTGAGAACGGCAAAAATGATTTTACATTATTTTTTCTACGATCAAAATTTTAATTCTCAATTTTTCAAGAAAGTTCAAAAAGTTGTTGCAAGGCTTGCAACGGTTTTCTTCTCTTGACTTTTTCATAACGTGCGCTTTTTAGCTTGAAATTTTTTAGTTTCCTTTGTTTTTATTGTATTTTGAGAATTCTATAAGTCTGATAATTTTCTATTTAGAAAAAAAAATTCATTTAAAATGGTCTCAAAATTTTTGAAAATGCTCTAACAAAAGAAAGACACCAACATTTTACAATACCAATACCTTCTCCTTGCTGAGAAAGTAATAAATTTTTTTTTGTATATTACTAATTGGCAATGTAATGTTTGCTGGTATTTAAAAAGAAATCAAATACTTTTAATTCGAAATTCATATCTTTGAATCAAACCTTTTTTTAAATTGAGACTTAAAATTTTGTTTAATAATGAATTTCTGAATTATTTATATTTTTAATGCTAGAAAATAAAAATTCAGATAACATCTATCACGTTTATCATGGCTAGCGTTTTTTTTTCGAAACATAAAAACTGCATTTTTCTTCATTCCTGCAACTGGCGCATATCCAATAAAATAAAAATAAAGATTTAATCTTAAATGAACTAAGGAGAGAGTCATCTTCTAAAATCTTCAAAGGAGGAATGGAAGGACTTGATCCGGCCATATGAATCACTATCAAGATTTTGATTATCAAAGATGCAACGGTCTGTGCAACGGCAAGGTTTATGCTTCCCTTTATCACCCGTTTTCCGAGAGTTCGATCGATCCGAATAGAGAATGCGAGTGTGAAGCTTTTGTGGCACGATAAAGTCTGAAAGTGTTTCTTCACTCTTTAGGAAAACAATGTGTCTTTTTCATGAATAAAATATAAAGGAAATGCTTCGACTTCCTTCCAACCTCGCAATTCCTCCACCGGTAAAAATTAAAACAGCGTGGCGTTCGTTTGCACAACCCTTCTGTTTACCATCGTTTTACTCGCTGCTTAAAACTCGCTTTATTAAACTCGAACGAAAGTTGAAGTATTTATTTCGAAATTCCCTCTTTTATGGAAAGTTTTCAAGCTCTCGCATTTTTTAAAATGACTTTCACAATATAAGTATGTAGGAGCTCTTCAGAAAATAACAATTTTTTGAAATCTTTAAAAAAATGAACACTAATCATTTTATTTTCCAAATGAAGCATCTGAATACAAAGTTCACACTCTTTCCTCTTTTCCCAAATGTTATCCCTTTTTTTTAAGAATTCCTCTTTCTTCCTATTTTCTTAAAAAAGCTTTTCTCAACCTTTTCCTAGCTCTTTTTTTTTGCTTGAATCCAAACTGAATTAATAAAAAAAATAGGAAAAGCTACTATTTTTGGTGGATACTTCATTCTTTTTAATTAAAAAGTCTACTATACTTTTTTTGATTCCGAATTTATCTCTTTGGGTCTAAAATTTAAAATTTCTTTTATAAATTTACCTACTTTGTTAAAAATTAATTTTCTTGACTGAAGATTTAAAAATCTATTCGTGGCTGAAAATTGATGGTTTCTAAATAAAAATTCAAATATTCAATGTTTTTGAGACTTGATGAAGAAACCAGGATTCATAATTTTTTAAAGCCCTTTTTTTTGAAAATCAACTTTTTTCACAATTCGACTTTTTTGAAGTTATGTTTTTAAATTTCCGCTCAAAATTCAATTTTTATTAAAAATTCATCTTTTTTAGTTGAGAATTCAATTATTATTGGTTAAAATTTTAACTATTTTGTTAAACATTTATTTTATTAGATCAAAATTAAAATATTTTATTGAAAATTAGCTTCTTAACTGAAAATTTAAGAATTTCATTATTGGTGAAAAATTGATATTTTTTAATTCAAAATTCAACTATTTGTTTGAAAATGCATATTTTTAAATAAAAATGTGTCTTTTCTGGTAGAAAATTCATCTTCTTGATTGAAAATTCCACTACTTGGTTACAGGATGCGAAACTCTGTTAAATGTTGGTTTTATTAGTGCAAGATTGATTATTTTTAGTTAAAAATTTTAATATTTGGTCAAAAATTAATTTTCTTGCTGAAAAATCGGCTGTTGCATAAAATTCGGCATTTTGACTCAAAAATTCAACTGCTTTTTTTCAATTTTGTATTAAAATTTCTATTATTTTGGTGAAGAATTAAGCTGTTTGTTTGCAAATAAAGTTTTTAATTAAAAATTCACCTATTTTGTGTCGAATTAGTCCTCACTTGAAACTTTAAAAATTTGGTAGAATTTTTTTCTCTATTAACTGAAAAATCTTTCTTTGTTGAAAAATCGTCGTTTCTCTTTAAAAATAAATTTTAATTTGGTAGAAATGTCATTGATTTTTTTTATTAAAAATGAAAAATCGTCGTCTTCATCGAATTTAATTGCTTTCTATTAAAAATCATACATTTTTTCGCTGAAATATCAAATATTATATTTTCTGTGGAAAATTCATTTTCCTTGAATACATTTTAATAACATTTCGTTGAATTAAAATAAACATATTTTTTGGGTTGAAATATGTAAAATTATATTTTTCGTTGAGAATTTATATTTTTGATTGAAAATCCAAACTATTTTGTAGAAAATTTCAGCATTTTCTTAAAAATTCAATTAATTTGTTGAATATTCTTCCTTGGTTAAAAATGTAATTATTTTCTGAAAAAAAATTTCTGTTTTATTCAAACAGTCATTTATTTGTTTAAAAATGCAATCCTTTTTTGGTTGAAGTTAAATCTATTTTTTTCGGAAATTCTACCATTTCCTGGAAAATTTATCTTTATATGTTAAAAATTTAATCTTTTGGTTAAATTTCGACCGTAAAATCTGAATTTTTAACCAAATAGTTGCATTTTTAAATAAAAATATAAATTTTCCTATTAAATTAAATTTAAATTGAATTTGATTCGTATTCAATAAAAAAAGTGGGGGGGGGGGATTTTTGTAAAAATTAGGGGAAAAGAGAGGAACGGAACCATCTAGAGAATGAAAATGAGAAATGAGAGAAATTCGTGATGAGAATGTGTTTATTAAAGCCGAAGGAGCTTTCACAAAAGAGAATTCACAAGCACTAAATTTCCGTTCGTCGATGACTTAACCTTCAATTTTAAAATTTCTATGTAAAAATGTGGGAGATGTGCGAGATCCAACGATCACGAAAACGAGAATAAGGAATGAGAGAAATGCGTGATGAAAATGTGTTCGTTAAAGCCCAAAGAGCCTTAACAAAAGAGAATTCACAAGCACTAAATTTCAGTTGTCGATGACTTGACCTTATGCTGAAAAAATAAATATTTCATATAAAAAAAAATGACTTTTCTACCGAAAACGTTTTTCTGTCCTGATTAAAGTTTTTTTTTAAATTAACTTTTCCACATAATCATTGTATTTTACAATTTTTGTCAAATAAAGATGAATTCTGAACGAAAAATATAATAGTCGACCTTTCAACTAAAAATAATTATCATGCAACCAAAAATGGGTCGATTTTCTTATTGGGTTCCATTAATTTAATTCGTATTCAACAAAAAAGGGGAAAATTTCTGGAAATTATGTGAAAAGAGGGGAATGGAACGATCCAGAGAATGAAAATGAGAAATGAGAGAAATGGGCGATGAGAATGTGTCCATTAAAGCCGAAGGAGCTTTAACAAAAGAGAATTCACAAGCACTAAATTTTCGTCCGTCGATGACTTAACCTTCAATTTTAAAAATTCTATGCTTATATGTGGGAGACGTAGAACGTGGTAGACCGTAGCGCGAGGTAAATACATTATCAAGAAATTTAGGATGAGGAATTAGAGAAATGCATGATGAAAATGTGTTCGTTAAAGCACAAGGAGCTTTAACAAAAGAGATTTCACAAGCACTAAATTTCAGTTGTCGATGACTTGACCTTTAATTTTAAAATACATCGATTGATTAAATTATCGTACTTTTTTAGTTATAATCTAAAATAAGATGGGTTAACGTGAGTAAAGTAATCTTTTCCTTAAAAAAGTGACTCCAGTGAATTTTTCTCGAAAAAGTGACTAAAAATTGACTTCATAAAAAAAATCAAAGGATATTGTAACTGATGTTAATAAAGTTTTTCTATTCTATACCAGAATAGGAAGTTTTTGCATTGTCGTAAAAAATCTTATTCTGTACTTTATTTTTTTTCCCAAGGGAAAATGATTCTCTTTTATTGTATGAATTTTATTGTCAGAATCGGATCCGGATGGAATCAATTTCAAGTAGATCACTATAGAATATAATAAACTGAAGCTTATTTTTAAAAGTAATAAAATAAACTCGTATCAAATTCATGATATTTTTATATTTATAGGAAAGATACTTTTTAATGTTTAGTGTCATGCGATACTCGAAGCGCAAAATGAAATGTGTGAGAAAAATGACAAATGGAAGTGAAGAAAATGTACTTTTATGAAAATCGTATATTCCGAGACAAGGGTGTGCTTAGCAGAATAAAAGAAAACACAATTTATTTTCTGATTTGTGAGTTTTTTTCTACGGGTGCGTTTCAAAATAGCGACGCGCTATTTTAAATTTTTTTTCACATATTTCGTCTTCCTCACAGATCATCACACAAAACCACCCCCCCCCCCCTTATCCAGGTTTAAATCAGTCTAGTGGAATATTTATTAACATTATTTCATTAATCTTAAACTGTTTAAACAAATGCAATTTTTTTAAATATTTTTTTTAATATTCATATTTTTTTGAATAATTTTTTAGGATTTGAAAAAATGTGACGGGAAAGTAGAGGAGCTTGTGGAGAATAATCCGAATCTTTTTTTACTTAAAATTATTAATATTGGTATAGTGGAATATTTATTATCATTGGTTAATTAATTTTTAATTATTTAGGCAAAAAAGATTTTATTTTAATAATTATTTTTCAAAAACTCGTTTTTTTCATTAAAATTATTACTATTAGTCTAGTGCAATATTTATTAACATTTTTCCATTAATTTTTAAGTGTTTTAAGAAATGGAATTTGTTAAAATAATTTTTTTAAAGGAAATTCGTTTTTTCTTTAAAAATTTTTACAAGTAGTCTAGCGGAATATTTATTAGCATTATTTCATTAATCTTGAACTGTTTAAACAAGTGCCATTTTTGAATATATATTTTTTAAATTAATAATATTTGTTTGAATAATTTTTTAGGATTTGAAAAAATGTGACGGGAAAGTATAGGAGCTTGTGGAGAATAATCCGAATCTTTTTTTACTTAAAATTATTAATATTGGTATAGTGGAATATTTATTATCATTGGTTAATTAATTTTTAATTATTTAGGCAAAAAAGATTTAATTTCAATAATTATTTTTCAATAACTCGTTTTTTTTTATTAAAATTATTACTATTAGTCTAGTGCAATATTTATTAACATTTTTCCATTCATTTTTAAGTGTTTTAACAAATGTAATTTGTTTAAATAATTTTTTTAAAGGAAATTCATTTTTTCTTTAAAAATTATTACAAGTGGTCTAGTGGAATATTTATTAACATTATTTTATTAATCTTGGACTCTTTAAACAAAAGCAATTATTTAAAATATATTTTTTTAATTATTAATATTTGTTTGAATAATTTTTTAGGATTTGAAAAAATGTAACGGGAAATTAGATGGGCTTGTGGAGAATTATACGAATCTTTTATTACTTAAAATTATTAATATTGATATAGTGGAATATTTATTATCATTGGTAAATTAATTTTTAATTACTTAAACAAAAAATATTTTATTTCAATAATTTTTTATTCAAAAATTCTTTTTTGAAAAGTCGTTTTTTCCATTAAAGATTATGACAATTGGTCTAGTGGAATATTTATTAACATCATTTTAATGATCTTTAACTGTTTAAACAAATCAAATTGTTTAAATGTTTTTTTATCAAGAATTATTAATTTTTCTTCAGTGCAATATTTATCAACATTATTTGATTAATTTTATTTTCTTGTTTTTTTTTGTATAAGACCTATTAAGATTGGTCTATTGGAATATTTAAGAACATTGGGTAATTAATTTTTAATTATTTTAGTAAATCCCATTTGTGTAAAAAATGTTTTCTTTAAGTTCGTTGCACTGGCAGTTTATTTTCATGAAGTGACATAAATTTATTTTCCAATATTTTTCAGTTGTTGAAACAATAAATTATTAATTATTTTCAACTAATAATACTATTTAACTAATAATTTGTTTACATAATTAAAAATGAATAAAACAATATTGATAAATATTCCACTAGACCCAGAGTAATAATTTTTATTTTTAAAAAATTCGAAGCGAAATTATTTAAACAAATTCCATTTGTTTAAATAACTGAAAATTATTAAACTAATATTAATAAATATTCTACTAGACCAATAGTAATAATTTTAAGGTGAATAAAAAACAAATTTTCGAAAAAAAATAATTTAAACCAATTCTATTGGTTTAAATAATTAAAAATTAATTAAGAAATTCTAATAGAATTTCCACTAGACCAATATTAATAATTTTAAGTAAAAAAAGACCAGAATACAGTGCTGAAAAGTTCAATTTAATTATATAAACAAATTATTAGTTGAATAGTATTATCAGATGAAAATGAATAATAATTTATTGTTTCAACAATTGAAAAATATTTGAAAATAAATTTATGTCATTTAATGAAAATAAGCTGCCAGTGCAATGAATTAAAAAAACATTTTTTACACAAATGGGATTTATATAAATAATTAAAAATTATTTAACTAATGTTCTTAAATATTCCAATAGACCAATATTCATAATTCTTATACAAAAATCAAGAAAATAAAATTAATCAAACAATGTTGATAAATAGTGCACTAAAGAAATATAATTTTTAATAAAAAAATATTACATGAAATTGCATTTGTTTAAACAGTTGAAGATTAATTAAATAATGTTAATGAATGTTCCACTAGACCAATTATAATATTTTTTAAGGGAAAAAACAAATTTTCGAGAAAAAAAATTATTTAAACAAATTCCATTTGTTTAAATACTTAACAGTTAATAAAAAAATGTTATTAAATATTGCACTCGACTAATAGTAATAATTTTTATTAAACAAAAAAACAAATTTAAAAAAAAAAAATATTTAAATAATATCTTTTTTGTTTAAATAATTAAAAATTATTAACCAATAATAATAAATATTGCACTAGATCACAAACCCATATGTCTAATACATAAAATTCTTTATTGGATAATTATCTACAAGCCCCTATACTTTACCGTCATATTTTTTCAGACAATGAAAAATTATTCCAAAAACTCAAAAAAGTGATTTTTCCCCATGCATTTTACATGGAAAACTTCAAGTCCACACCGGCATGTGTTAAAATAAAAAAATGAAATAATTAGGGAATTTTTTTTGGATTTAAAATGATATGGGCGGGATCAACGTTCTCTAAAAAAAAGTGTTTTTGAGCCACCCTATTTCGATATAATTTATCAAATTAAATTAAATTACATTAATTTAAATGAAATTAAATGAAATTAAATTTAATTAAGTTAAGTTTAATTAAATTAAATTAAATCAAATTAAATTAAATATAATTAAGTTAAGTTAAGTTGAATTAAATTTAAATAATAAATAATAAATTATTCGATAAAAACGAAACTATCCATGCTATAGCATCTATAAGATTTAGACAATCAATCGAAAATCACAGTTTTAAGAGAAACAACGCACGATTAAAAAAAGTCAAGAGAATAAACCATTGTTTATGAAAGTCCTACAAGATGATCATAACAACTATTTGTATTTTCTTCAAAAATTAAAAATTTAAATTTGTATACGACAAAAAATAATAAAAAATCCAAAATTTAATATTGTGGTTACAATATGCAAGATATGAAAAAATACGAATAAAAAATCGTCATCCCGAAAAAGATCTATAATTGTTTTAATAATCACTTCTTTATGGAACGCATTATTTTTGTGTTGTTCGAGAAAAAAATTTTGTTCTTTAAATTGGAAGACGACACAAGTACGAAAAAAAATGAGTTAACAAAAATTGTCTACCCGAAACAGAGCTACAAATTTTTTATGAATCAATTTTTGATCATACGTGTAGTTTTGGTTTTAATAATAAAAATGAGATTAAAAATTAAAATGAAACATTTGTGGAAAAACAAAAAAAGTTACGAAAACGAATGGATAGGCACAGAACATTCAAATTGTTAACCAAAAAACGAAAAATACGAAAAAAAGTCTAAAAGAGAAATTATAGCTTTTGAAAAAAATCTTGAGAAAACTCTTTTTACCATTTACCAGTTTCCAGTGGGACTCGTAATTTTGTTTTTATTGATCGTAAGCAATACGAGGAAAATCGAAAAATCCAATATTACGCCCAAAAACACGAGAAACGTAAAAAATCTAAAATAAGACATGTAGGGTATTTTGTTATAACCATAAAAAATAATAAGTAAACAAAAACCCTATTTTTAAGATAATAAAGCGAGATACAGAAAAATGTCTGAAAAGTGGATTGCAGTTTTTTTTATTTTTTTCAAGGTATTTCAGATATTAGAAACTTACAATTCGAGCGCGTAGCTCGAGAAATTTCACTTTAAAAATTACCTGTGGAAAAATGGTTTTTTTGATCTTGTAAAGGTAAAAAATTAGGTTCAAATGCCTGAGAAATGACCATATCTTCTAAAATACTTTATCTACGAATCAATGGTTGGGACAAAGGTTCACCAGGACCGAGGGAGACAATTTGACTGTACCATAAATTTTGACCTTGAGGTTAATTTTCAAGGTCAAATAGAGTTAAGGCCGTTTTCTTAAAGGAGGATCCCTAAATTTGACTGCGGATTTGAAAAGAGCGAGAAATTTCACTTTAAAAATTACTTGTGGAAAAATGGTTTTTTTCACCCTGGAAAGGTAAAAAATTAGGGTCAAATGTCTGAGAAACGACCATATCTTCTAAAATACTTTATCTACGAATCAATGGTTGGGACAAAGGTTCACCAGGATCGAGGGGGACAATTTGACTGTACCGTCAATTTTGACCTTGAGCTCAATTTTCAAGGTCAAATGGAGTTAAGGCCGTTTTCTTAAAGGAGGATCCCTAAATTTGACTGCGGATTTGAAAAGAGCGAGAAATTTCACTTTAAAAATTACTTGTGGAAAAATGGTTTTTTTCACCCTGGAAAGGTAAAAAATTAGGGTCAAATGTCTGAGAAACGACCATATCTTCTAAAATACTTTATCTACGAATCAATGGTTGGGACAAAGGTTCACCAGGATCGAGGGGGACAATTTGACTGTACCGTCAATTTTGACCTTGAGCTCAATTTTCAAGGTCAAATGGAGTTAAGGCCGTTTTCTTAAAGGAGGATCCCTAATTTTGACTGCGGATTTGAAAAGAGCGGGAAATTTCACTTTAAAAATTACCTGTGGAAAAATGGTTTTTTTGACCCTGGAAAGGTAAAAAATTAGGGTCAAATGTCTGAGAAACGACCATATCTTCCAGAATACTTTATCTATGAATCAATGGTTGGGACAAAGGTTCACCAGGATCGAGGGGGACAATTTGACTGTACCGTCAATTTTGACCTTGAGGTCAATTTTCAGGGTCAAATGGAGTTAAGGCCGTTTTCTTAAAGGAGGATCCCTATTTTGACTATTTAGACTGCGTCAAAAATGACCTGTGGAAAAATGATTTTTGTGACCTTGGAAAGGTGTATAATTATAAAAACCATTTTCCACAGGTCTTTTTGACGTGAAATTCCTCGCTCTTTTGAAATCCGCAGCAAAAAATAAGGGCTCTTATTTAAGAAGAGGGTCTTCAAACCATTTGACCTTGTAAATTGACCTCAAGGTTAAAATTGAAGATACAGTCAAGTATCCTCCTCGGTTCTGGTCAACCTTTGTCGGAACTATTTCTTCGCAGATAAAGTATTTTAGAAGATATCTTGTGGTTTCTCAGTCATTCGACGCTAATTTTTTACCTTTCCAAGGTCCCAACACAACTATTTCTCCACAGGTCATTTTTGACGTGAAATTCCCTTCTGTTTTTAAATCCGCAGTCAAAAATAGGGGTTCTCATTCAGGAAAAGGTCTTACCTCCATTTGTCCTTGAAAACTGTAAATTGAAAATGGGTCACCGTATATATTAATGTTAGAAAGTTGCATTTTTTTTTTAACTTTTTGTCCAACTTTTAATTAGATTGAAGTAATAATTAATTTAGGTTAACAGAAAAAATTTCTTAAATAACTTTTTATTAATGTTTATGATATTCTCTTTGCCTCATGGTAGAAAGTTGCGGTTTTTGCTGAATTTGTTTACTATTTATCCATTTTTCACATGAAGTGGTTTAACAGCTAATTAAAATTAGCAAAAAAAAATTGTTGAAGCAAATTATTGTTGTTCATAACTCTCCTCATACATACAAATGTCAGAAAATTGCGACTTTTTCTGAAATTCGAAATTTTTTGTCCACTTGTCACTTCGTGAGGGAATAATTAATGCAATCCAAGAAAATTTCTTATTTAAACAATTTATTAATATTTGTAACTACCTTCTCTTTAGGTAATGTTACGAAGTTGCTTTTTTCTGAATTCTTTAGTTTTGCCTTGATGTTTTAGTCATGAACAAATAATAACTTAATCTTAACAATAATCATTTTTTAAACAGTATTGTGTTGTTTTAAGTGAATTATTTTCGCTCTTTTCCGAATTTTTCAAAATAATTAGTTTAAACAAAAAAGCTACCTAACACAAGAGATAAAAACAAATATTGGAATAATTAGGTGTACATTTAAGGACTAGGTCTTGTAATTATTGTTAAAAGTTTTGTTTCAAAACATAACAAGAAGTTTATTTCAAATCGACAAGATAATTGAAAAATTGCAAATGTTTATATATCATCCCCCTCCACCTTCACTGGAGAAAATACTGTAAAATTCCCTAATTAAAAATTCTAAAATCTTAAAACTACCCAATAATAAAATTTGCGAGTTAAAAAATTTCAGAATAATAAAATTCCCGATGGTTTATATAATATTATCAAATTTGAAGATTCCTGCATAATAAAATTCTCGACAGAAAATTTTCAAATTGTAAAATATCCGAACTAAAAAATTCCCGAATGACAAAATTCTTTTATTTAAACATTAAAAGAAATATGTTATAAATATTTCTTAATTATTAAAAATTCATTTAAGAAATATTATTATCAAAAACAAAAGGCTAGTTTTGATGCTTAAATTTTTTAAAATTATTACGTAAATTTAAAATAACAATGTGTGAAAAAAGATTGCATCCAGAATAATGTTTTTTCAATTACGTTACTTTAAATTCTAAAATCAATTTTAGAAACTTTAAACTTTAAAAATAATGTTTGTAATAAAAATACTTCATTATTGTGTTTAAAAAATAATAATATTTATAACAAAATTACCTAGTCCTCCCACCTACTCCTAATTTTTCCATTCTTTGTTTTTGTCTCTTCTGTAAGATAGCTTCTTTCTTTAATATATATATTTTTTAATTTTGGAAAAAGAATTAATTCAAAATAACACAATATTATTTAAAAATGATGCTTCTAAAGGTTCACTTATTAATTGTTCAGAATTAAAAAGTAAAAGCAAAACTAAGGATTTCTGAAAAAAAGGAAGTTTCTAGCATTACTCTATGAGAAACTACTTGTAAACAATAACAAATTGCTTAAATAAGAATGTTTGTTAAATTACGTTAATTATTACCTCACTAAATAAAAAGTGGAAAAACGTAAAAAATTTAAGAAAAAAACCGCGACTATCTAGCGCTACTATGGATGAAGGTTGTCATGAACAAGAATAATTTGTTTAAACAATTTTTTTTCTGAATTTAATTAATTATTAAGTCTTCTTAAGTGAGCAATAAAAAAAAGTTGCAAAACTTAGAAAGCATTAAGTAGTATAAAAATGAATTTTTTTGTTAAAATTTATCTTTTTCTTCAGAAATGTAATTATTATGAATAGAAAATTCGTCCTTTTGTACTGCAAATTCATATTTTTTTGGTCAGAAAGTCATCTTTTTTATTTTTTTTAAAACAAAAGTTAATTTTTTAATAGTTCTTGGATAAAAAAATGAATGCCTGATATAAAAGGGCGGATTTTCGATTCATAACAGTTTAATTTTTGAAAAAAATTATTTTTTAACAAAATCGTAGAATTCTTAACTCGAAAAAAAGTATTTTCGACCAAAAATTTAATTACTTAAATAGGAAAGATGACTGCTACAAAAAGAACATTTTCTTGCATGCAAAATTACGAATTTTTGACGAAAAAAAGTGATTTTTTGAACAAAATAGTGGAAGATTGAAATTCAAAAGATGAATTTTCAAACAAATGTTCGAATTTTCAGAGAAAATAGAATGAACTTTAAACAAAATACAAACAGTTGAATTTTGAACCCACTAAAGATGAATCTTTTTCACAAACAGTTCAATTTTCAGCAAAAAAGGCCATTTTTAAATAAGAAGAATGACTCTTTGACAACAAAAACATGAATTTTCTAAACAAAAGAACAAACCTTTTATTTAAAACACTTTAATTTTCGACAAAAAAGATTTTTTAAAGAAAATAGTTGAATTTTTTACTTTCAAAGATGTGTTTTCCACTAAATGTTCCAATTTTCGAACAAAACAGTTTAGACTCTAACTAAAATCCAAATAGTTGAACTTTAAAGCTGAAAAGACTGATCTTTCTTGTAATCGTAATAGTGATATGTAGTAATGTGCATAAAAATGGGGAAAAGATAAAGAGTGTAGGTAAAGGAGATTGGCCAGGGGAAGGAAAATAAAAATTTAGAGAAAAGGTTAGAAATATCAAAATGGGAGAAGGAAATGTGGACGAGGAGATGGAAAAAATGATAGGAGAAGTAAAAAGAGGATTATAGTGCACAAACAAAAATGAAGTTAGTAAAGAGAGGAATAGAAGTGGATGGGATGAGGAGTGTAAAGAGAAAAAGAAGGAGATAAGAAATGAATTAAGAAAGTGGATACAAGAAAAAAGTAATGGGGAAGAAAATAGGAGAAAAAAGAAAGAGTATTCTGATTTGTGTGATCAAAAGAAAGAGGAAGAGAATAGAAGGTTTGAGGAAGAGGCGGTGAAGGCTAGGACGGAAGAAGTGGTATGGAAGGTGGTGAATAGAGAAAGAAGAAGAAGAAAAAGAGTAAACCAAGATATTGAAATGGTAGAATGGAAAAAATATTTTTTGGATTTGCTAGGAGGAGTAGAGAGAAAATTTAAGAAGGGAGAAAAATATGGTAGAGAAAGAGATAGGGAAGAGGACATAACAAGGGAAGAAATAGTCAAGGTGTTAGGAATAATGAAGGATGGAAAGGCACCTGGTATGGATGAGATTCCAAATAAAGTATGAAAATATGGAGGGACAGAACTAGAGGAATGGGTATGGATAATGTGTAATCGAGTGTGAAGAGGAGAGGGGTGGCCAGAGTTATGGAAAGAAGGAGTTGTGATATCAAGAGTAAAGAAAGGCAAAGGAGAGGAGGTTAAAGATTATAGGAGTGTGACTCTGGTGCCAACACTGTATAATGTATATGTAACTGTTTTGTCGGAGAGATTGAAGAAAGAAGTTGACGAAAAAAAGATAGAGCCGCCGAATCAGACAGGGTTTAGAAAAGGAGTGGGGGTAATGGACAACATATATGTTCTGAACTGTCTAGTAAATAAGAGGATTAAAAGGGGAAAAGGGGCAATCATAGCAATGCTTGTGGAATTAAGACAGCATTTGATTAATTAAACCGAGAAGAGATATAAAAAGCTATGGTGAAAAAGGGGATAAGAGCGGGATTAATAAATTTATTTAATATATTCATATCAGACTTGAAAGAAGAAATGAGGAGAAAAGGTTGGGGAGGTGTTAGGATATGGGAGGAAAAGATATATACACTGGCATACGCAGACGACATAGTGCTGATGGCAGAGGATGAAGAAAAGATGGCGCGCTTGATTACAGAATCAGAGAAATACTTGGTTGGAAAAAGCTTAATTTAAATGTAGAAAAGACAAAGATAATGAGGTTTAGAAAATAAGGGGGGAGACAAAAAGAATGGGCGGGGAGATGGAAGCATATATAGATAGAAGAAATGAAGAAGTTTAAATATTTGAGATATATTTTGCAAAAGAATGGAGATCATGGAGTTTATAAGAGAAAGGATAAAAAAAGCAGCAGGGGTAATAAAGCAGATATGGGAAATCGGAAAAAGAAGGTTAAGAAAATTGGAGAAGGAGAATGTGGTTATTTGATACGCTGGTATGGCCGGTATTAAGTTATGAGGCAGAGATATGGGGA
>JAAAKG020102771.1:0-15817 GCA_010014905.2 Druon quercuslanigerum | reverse complement strand
CATATACATTTATATATGATTTCATACATGGACTTAATTTTATAAAATTGTTTTCATATATGATCACATGCATAGTTGTGCATGATCACTCATGTCTGCGGATGCAACCATATATGACAAAATTGAAATCAATAGTGTTTGATTTATAATGACATATATAACCATGTATATGACTTGTAAAAATAAGTTAAGTCATATATGAGACCACATATGTAGTCATTAGTCTAGAACTCTTGAAGTTCATTGAAGATTGTAAAAAATAATTTATGTTACAGATTATGCATAGAAAATTGCTGCAGAAAAAAAATTGGGAAATCCCTAATAAAAGAATGATTAACAGTATCATTTCTCAACGTGTAACGGAGATGAAACTACAGCAAAAACAAAATACATCCATTGACTCTAATAATAGCAATTAAAATGACAACTTTTGTAATAGTCATGTATTTGATGAAAAATTTTGAATAAAATCAAGGAATAAGTTAACATATATGTGTCATAAATGAATTTAGTATGATCATTTATGCCTATGTATGATACAAAGTCGCATACATGGGTCATGTATATCTATAATATATGAGCTGGAAACTACCATTTCTCCTCATAAATGAATATACATGGAACATGTATGTTTATGTAAAATCATATATGGCCAATTTACATGTATGAAACGTTCATACTTTTTCATATACAATCATATATAATTTTTTTACTCGGGTTTTTACTTCTTATAAGGGGGCCTGCTCTACCAATAACCTTCTTACCTTCATAATTCATTTTAAAGAAGCATACCCATTTTTAATAAAGGTTTTAGAAATTTTTATTTATTTTCTAATAATATTGTTTAATAACTCTTCCAATTTTCTAGTTAGAGAGTCTATTGTTGAAATAACTGATCGTAAAGGATAATCAGTTTTATCACATCTTGCAATATTATTCCCTAAAAATTCGTTAGGTCTCATACTATCTAGGATTTTAAATGTCCTTTTTTGAAGCATTTTAATAGGATTACTTGAAATTACTTGAAAACTATCCTCATGATTAAAAATTTGTACAAATTTGTAACATTTTTTTAATATAAATATCTTTACGAATTTTTAGGAAAATTTTCGTTTCACTTAAAGCATCATTCAATTCTTTTTCTAGTGTCAACTTTATTGTCAGGAATTTTACTAATACTAGATTCAATATCTTTAATGATTACAAGTAATTGACTATAAATTTTTCCCTCAAATTTATTACTAAAGCCATTAGCTAATCTCAAAATGTCAATAATTCTAAGTGTAATACTCACATTAAAAATATTCAAAAACCAGGGGTCAGGTTGATCATGAAAAAGAATAGAATGAATATTAAGCTACAACTTTTGTACATCTCCTTGCTCTTTAGGAATACTTAAAAAATGTTGATGATGTTTTTTATTTTCTTTAATGGCTTTTTGATTCAGTTTGACTTCCTTTTGTACTTGTTGATTTAATTTCCGTATGATTTCTTTTGTATTAACATTTAAAAATTGTATCTGTGAATGGCAATCTTTAATAGTCAAATTTAAGAGAGACTTTTTAAATTTTTCAGTAGGGTAAACAGGGTATTACCGACACCTTAAGAAAAAGTTTGTAGAAGAAGGAGAATATTAATTTGTATGCTTATTGATTAGGAACGAAGATCAATTCATCTGAAAAGGCAGATTTTTTCCATTTTCAAACAGTACCTAGTAATATAATTATTCTTTGCCAAACTATTGTTTTATTTACTCGGAAATAATTCGTTGACATTCAGTAAACGACACCGTTACTGATTTTGAATTTAAACGAATTCAGAAAGTTATTTGTAAGAAATGTTATGTAATATAGTAGCTTTAGACAATAAAGAACATCATTTTGTATAAGTATGGGTATTCTTAAAAGAAAAGACGAACTTTTTGTTGAGAAGAAATACCTTCGATGTGCATTTTATCAGTTCTCGATTTTGTCAAATTCATTCTGAGGTGTCGGTGATTAATTTTTGAGGTTCGGAAATCCAAAATCAATTAAAAAGATATTGAACCTGAAAGATTCTTAGAGAGTACTACAAAATAAGAAATATCTTTTCTTCTAACTTTCAGAGAAGTTTCAAATTAACGACATGGCTAATTTTTGTAGTGTCCAGACGTCCTTCTGTAGGTGGCAACAAAAATGTTCTTTAATGAATATAAATTCAGTAATTTTGTGCTGAATAAATATTGAAATACACACTACATGGATAATAGAATATTTATACATGTACAGGTATCTATTTTACATATCTGGAATTTTATTAAAAGCATTTGCATTACACACTGTCGTTCACTAGACGGGTGTCAGTAATAACCCTGTTTACCCTGTATCAAAAATAATTTTCTTGTTAATAAAATCCATTTTTAATTACCGAAAAACAATCAGTTTTGGAAAGCATCCTCAAAATTTTAACTGTCCAACTCATTCCAGCCATTGAAAACAAACACCTCTAATTCTTTCGCTTCATTTCGCAGATTTTACGAGCTCCTCCACTGTCTAGAGTGCAAATAAATGACAATGACGACGCAGTTATTTACAGGCGTAATTACGAGCAGAATAGCCGAGTCAGGTCTGCGGGTAGGATCCTCAACCTAGCCAAATCTCGCAGTCTTTTCGAGGGTTGTCATCAATACCAGTCGCGTGTCCATCCTTTGATGCCTGGTGGACCCAAACGGTCCCAAATTTACCAAATTTACTAAATTTACCCTTTTCCTAACGCCGTTCCGAGTTAATTGTGAATGCCCAGAGGAGCTAGGCCAGGCTAGGGTTCAAATCCAAAATGCTGTCTCATCCCTCAACTTCAGAGTGTTTCTAGAATCTAGCGGTATATTGTAGACTGTAGAGTGTAACTGTAGAGGTAGAGGTAGAAAACTGGACACCTGCGCATTTCCATTGATGGCTTGAAATATAGAGGTCCCCGAGGATCCAGTCTGGAGAAGGACACCTGGAAAATTACCTTCGTCCCAAACTCTCAATGGACCAAACCCTCGACGAGTGGGGGAGGGGGTCACTGTCTTCCTATTCTCATTTCCTCCTCTGCTTTTCCACTTTGAAAACGAATGTGCTCCTCCACGACTTTAGGAAAAATTTTTCCGACATTTTGACCTTAGAGAAAATATCCTGATCTTTATGATCCTGGATGTCCTCGCAAAAATACGTCGTTGCGTATTCGTCTCATTTGCATGAAAAAGGATGATGGGAAGGATTTTCGGTTTCTGACTTGTCAGGGTCAGGAATACTTTTATGCTGTCCATTTTTCATTGCTTTCGGGAGGAATTGTTCAATTTTTATTCAAGCGGTTTTGAGGTTTCAGTGAATGATTGAAGAGTTATTTATAGTTTTTTAAAGGTGGCGAACTCTAATGCTAAACATTTTTCCATTTGCAGTAAATTTGCTCAATAGTTTACACGTAAAATGGGAGGTACTGACACTTTTCAATTAAACAATTTTTAATGAAATGCAGATGAGCTGTAAAATTTTTAATTTATAACTTTTAAAAATTATTGACCTTGAAGATTCAATTCTAAAAATATAAATCCTCTTTATTGTTTTCAATACACTAAATTAAACAATCAATCAACTTTAAATTTTTCAAAATTACATTATTTTTAACAGTTGTAAGCTAGACATGTTAAAAATTATTTTTCTTTTTAATTTAAACACATCTTTAATTACAAGTTAAATTATTGGAATCTTAAGTAGTTTAAATTCTTTGAAAAGCTTCAAGATTTTATTTCAAAATCTTGAGAAATCTAAAAGTTGTTTAAAGTTCTAAATATCTTTTGAGATGAATAGAATTTTTCTACAATTTTGAGAAAATCCTGTGAATAAAAAAAAATATTCTTAAAATCTTCCAAATTATTTTTTTAACAATTTTAGAAATCTTTTAAATCCTTTTTGAATATTCTTTTAAAATAATATTCCGAAGTAAAAAATTATGTTGAATTTTCCAATTTTTTTGTTAATTCGCATTTGAAAAATTAGAACTGACGTAATAATAAGACTTTACATTTTTTTTAAATCAAAATTTTGAAAGATTTTGAGAGATACGCTAAAACTGAAAACAAAATAGATGAACTTTCAAATCAGTTTGCCGAATTTTTCACGAAGTAGTTCAATTTTCAGTTCAAAAAGTTTTAATCAAGAAGTTGAATTTTTGTTGAAAAAATGTATTTTCTATAAAAAGAGACAAATCTTCAGCTAGATAAATAAATTTGATCCAAATTGTTAAAGGTTTAAACAAGAGAAATAACTTTCTACAGAAAAAAACATATTTTTGATAAGATTTTCAACAAAAAAAATTAAATCTTCAATCAAAAAAAAAAAAATTTTTTTAAAAAGAGACTAAATTTTCAACTAAAATGATGACTTTTGGAACAAGAAAAAAAGTTTTTTAATCAAATAGTTGAACTTTTAACCTAAATAATGAATTTTCAACCAAAGTATAATTTGAGGATCAAAAATTTTTTTTAATGAAATAAAAATGTTTAATAACTAATTATTTTTAAAGTTTATTCGTTGTTACGTTCATATAATTATCATTAAAATGGTTTAAAGTAAAATTAATTTTCTTCAAATCATCCCGATTTTTTTGACAATTTTGAAAATCTTTTGAAATCTTAACAAATATTTTTAAAATCTCTTCAAAATTTATATTTTTTTAAAGAAGTTTCAAAACTTCTAAATATCATTTAAAATTATTAGAATTTTTCCTATGTTTTGGAACAATCTTTCATAATTGAAAAAAATTCTTCCACACCTGCCAAATTTGTTGGACATTTTTTGAAACAAAAGAGATAAATTTTCAACAAAAGAGTAGAATTTTCAATCAAAAAAGATTTTTTATTCAAGAAAGAAAACAAAAATTACACAAATTATGATTTAAGGAAAAAATAATTTTTAATGTAAAATCAAAATTTCAAATGACTGTTTATTTTTCAAGTTTATTTATTTATTCGTTTTCACGGTTATTTTTAAGATCTTTAAAAATGTAAGAAACTATGCTTAAATATTCGCTTAAAATTAATATTTTAAAATCGAAAATCATTTTAAAGTTTTTCATGAACCTTAACAACCATAATTATCATTTTAGTAACTTTTTCAAAAATTCTAAACGTCTTTTAAAAAGATTCAAAAGTTAAATTTTAAACCCAATTGGTGAATTTTTGATAAAAAAATTAATTCTCAGTAAAAAGTGTAATAGTTAATATTTCCACCAAACAATATTTTACTTTTCAATAAAAAACTGTTTAATTAAATTTAAAAAAATGAATTTTCAACCAAATTTGTTAGATTTCTGAGAAAATAAATGAACCTTTAAAAAAAGATGCATTTTTATTCAAGAAAGAAACTTGTAACAAAAAAGTGAATTTTTATTCCATAAAATGAACTTTCAAACAAAGAAAGACAAATTTTTAACAAAATTGATGAATTTTCAATTAATAAAGATAAATTTTCAACAAAAAAAAAGAATAGTGTAATTTGCAATTAGAAAAATAAGTTTGTAAATCAGATAAAATAAATTTTCAACGAAATAGTTCAATTTTCAATTAAAAAAGGGAATTTATAAAATAAAAACTTGTACTTTTGAAAAAATAATTCAGGTTATAATTGTTTATTTAACAAAAACTATTTAGAGTTTTAGATTTTGCTTTCTCTTTAGGGAAGGGTTACAATTCTTATTTATTCCTAATGATCAAGGCCTCATTTTATTCTTTGAAAGATTCTTTACAATTCTATTTGGGTTGCGTTAATTAAAATTTAAACCATAAATGTTTATAAAAATAATAACTGTATGATTTCTCAAATATTATTTTAAATAAAATCAACCTAAATAAAAATTTAGAGAATCCTTTGAAGAATAGAAAGAGGCCTTGATCATTAAGATTAAATAAAAAATGGTAACTTTTCCTTCAGGAGAAAGAAAAAAATAAACCTTTGAATAACTACTGTTAAATAAACAATTTTAACCTGAATTTTTTTTCGAAGTGTTCTTAGAAGCCTCCATCAGTATTTACAGAAATTAATAATAAATCTATTTTTTTGATTTTATAAATGATTTTAAAGATTGGCAACTTTTGAGATTGATTGTACGTATTGCAATAAATAAATATTCTAATATCTATGATATTATATAATATTATGATATTATATTCTATTATACATTTTTACTGTAAACTTGAAATAGTGCAAATTCTCTTTTGGACTATTTTGGTAAAGTATGCTAAGAACCATCTGTTTTGGCTGTTTAAATTACTTTTGATCCTATTATACAGATTTTATCATTTTTTGGTTTATTTTGTATTTTGTGTAATATTTCATACCACATACCGCCAAACGGGGTAATTGTAACTTTTCCTTAAGGAGAAAGAAAAAACTAAACCTTTAAATAACTACTGTTAAATAAACAATTTTAACCTGAATTTTTTTCGAAGTGTTCTTAGAAGCCTCCATCAGTATTTACAGAAATTAATAATAGATCCATATTTTTTTATTTTATAAATCATTTTAAAGATGGGCAACTTTTGAGATTGATTGTACGTATTGCAATAAATAAATATTCTAATATCTATGATATTATATAATATTATGATATTATATTCTATTATACATTTGTACTGTAAACCCGAAATAGTGCAAATTCTCTTTCGGACTATTTTGGTAAAGTATGCTAATAACCATCAATTTTGGCTGTTTAAATTACTTTTGATCCTATTATACAGATTTTATCATTATTTCAGTTATTTTTTATTTTGTGTAATATTTCATGCCACATACCGCCAAACGGGATAATTGTAACTTTTTCTTAAGGAGAAAGAAAGAACTAAACTAAACTTAAAAAAATTTAATTAGGGTAGTCTGTACTCTCACGGAAATTTCATGACCAAAAACAAAAAGAACCATCGGGCGGGCTATTTTCAAAGATATGCACTGTTATGTTCAAATTATTGAAATTTAAAAATTTTAAAAAGACTTTGTGGAAAAAGTCGATTTTTTGTTCAAAATATTAAAAACTCAAAACAATTATAAAAACTTAATCATGGTATTCTATAATTTAAAGAAGATTTTAAAGCCAAAAACAAAACAAACAATAATTATTGGACTCTTTTCATAACCTCATGTCAAATGACAACTATGATTAGAAAAATATTTTGATCATGAAAATCGAGTTTTCGGATTTTTTTTTGAAATGTCTATTGAATTATGCGCTATTACAAAAAATTAAAAATTAAATAAAATTCTTCGTGCAAGTACCTTGTAATTAAAAACTTAAAAATGATTTTTCGATTCAAAGAAATTTTTTTTTTAAATCAAAGAAAAATATCTTTGGCTTTCAGCCAAAGAAAAGTTTCTTTGACGCAAATAAATTGCTTTAATTCAAAGAAATTTCTTTAGATCAAAGAAATAGTTTTTCGTTCCAATAAAAATTCTTCTTGAATTTAAAATAGTGTTTTATCGAGAAGTTATTTTTCATCAATTCTAAAAAATTGTCTTAAAGAAACGTTATCTTTAATTCAAGAAAAATATTTTTCTGAATGAAGTTGGCTCAGCTCCACCGTGCCTTAATTTTCAAAAAATAAAATTCCTTTTAATCTAAAAAGTATTAGATCCCTGAAGCCATAAAGAAGTAATTCAAAGCTTTCACAACCCTTTTCTACTTTAAGTCTTGCACGCGATCATTGTTCCCCAAAAAAGAAAAAATTTCACGGTTTGACTCTCGCTAGAAGGGCGACAGTTACCACCAATAAAAAAAATTAAGCAAAGAAAAGAATAGAACCCGCTCGATGCGGATGGTTTTGACATTGATTAAAAGATAAATTGTTTACGATTACGATAAAAAAAATTTGTATTGGTTCAACTATAGACTATGTTTATTATATCGACAACAAAATAATTGTTCGACCCAGTTTTTTTGGTTGCTTTAACCAAATATTTTGAAGGATGAAGTATTTGCTTAATATAACAAAAAAACTTTGTTGAGGCAACCAAATATTTTCTTGAATCAACCAAAATTAGTAGATAGGCAAGGGAGTTTCTGGTTCAAAATTCCTAACTTAGCGAATTAGAGAAGATTCTATAACTGATGACGTCACAAAATAATATTGCGCAATTGTGAGAACCGAATTTGCGTAAACAGCTTCAAGGTTCTATGATAGCTCTCCATAACATCTTTTTATTATTATTATTATTATTACACCATTAAGCCGTTTCCCTTTCGGGGTAAGCAACATCCATAATAACATCTTTTGCGTGTTACATTGATAATGACAGGCATTTTGGAATGAATTTTTATCTATAAGGAAACAATCAATCATCCTTGTTTTTCTCATAGTAGATAACCTTGAAGTTGTTTACGCTAAATCGACAATCACAATTGCGTAATATTATTCTGTGACGTCATCAGGATCCCATGAGAACGATCGAAAAGCTTAGCATGGATGCGAACCACTGCAGCTACAGAATCTCCTACGAAGTCGGTAAAGTAGGAATCTTTATTCAGAAACACCCTTGCCTATCTACAAAAATTTGTTGGATTTAAACAAATTTGCAAGGAGATAAAAAAAAATTATATCAGTATTTTTATTTCAGAAGATATCCAAATAATTTATGGAAATTTAAATATTTTAAGGAGTGTCACTAGATTTGATGTAACTATTGATTTGATTTTAACTGATGTAAGAAGATGAAGTTTTCAGAGAATTTTAAAGATACTATGGTATTTCAAAAGATTATAAGGAATTTTCAGGAGGTTTAAAGACTTTTAAGGAATTTAAAAAGATTTCAAAAAATTTCAAAGATTTAAAGAGGTTTTTCCATCTTTTGAAATACCTTCAAATATTTTAAAAGACAAGAAATTTCGGAATATTTCCAAGATTTTCAAATATTTCAATGAATTTTTAAGAAATTTCAACTAATTTCATGGGTCTGTATACGATTTAAAAGGATTTCAGTACTTCTAAACAATTTTACAGGCGCCCAAAAAGGTATTTTAATTAATTTTGCAGGATATTAAAGCATTTCATAGAACTTCAAGGAATTTCCTAAGATTTTATGAAATTTTACACGATTTGGAGGATTTTAATAATATTTTTATGATATTTTAAAGAATTTATTAACAATATTTGAGGGATTTCATACTATTTGAAACATTTTAACAGAATTTTGAATCTTTGGAAATACTTAAAAATATTTAAAAAGATTCCAAGAAATTTCAGAACATTTCTAGGATTTGTTTTTAATTTTTTTTTGTAACGACAAATAATTACAACTTCTCACTTTGCAGAATTATTTTTCTTAACTTGCATGCATTATAACTTTACTAATTGGAATGTGAACAAAAAGTTTAAAATTGCAGAAAAAAATACAACTTTCTAACATTATTAAAAATATATTAATTAGAAAATTATAAATTGTTTAAACAATTCTTTTGTTAACTTTCCTTAATTATTTCCACATTCTAATTAAAAGATCAAAAAAAGTGAATTTTTTTAGGATAAACTGTCACGTTTCTGGCATTATACTAATAAAACATTATTATAAATAATAATAAATAGTTAAAATAACTATCTATGTCAAATTTAGTTGACTATTCCCTTGCTCCGTGTAAAAAGTAGTAAAATTAGGTAAAAA
Source organism: Druon quercuslanigerum (assembly GCA_010014905.2). Lineage (NCBI taxonomy): Eukaryota > Metazoa > Arthropoda > Insecta > Hymenoptera > Cynipidae > Druon > Druon quercuslanigerum. The sequence continues at coordinate 6,152 of JAAAKG020102771.1, read as the reverse complement.
CCGCGACTTTCTAACTCTATTCTAAGTAAAAAGTTTCTAAAAACAATAATAAATTGTTTAAACTATTTATGTAAACATATAATTATTAGTAAAAAAAGTATATTATGTATGCGTGATAATTAGTATTATAAAAGGCAGCGAAAAATCATAATTAGCTCCAAAACTCGCAAATTAAAATTTTTGACTTTTTTAAACTATCAATTTAGGAATGTCCGAATTTACCCCGCATTTCCGAAATAACCCGGTTTGGCGGTATGTGGCATAAAATATTACATTTTTCAAAAAATGAATCAAATAATGGTATAATCTGTATAATAGGATTTAAAGTAATTTAAACAGCCAAAACAGATAATTATTAGCATACTTTACCAAAATAGTCCGAATGAGAATTTGCACTATTTCAGGTTTACAGTACAAATTTATACAAAAACATCTTTTTTTCTATAAAAATGACTATCTTTCTCATTTCTTATGCCATAAGACCAATTACTTTATAGAATGGTCAATTTTCAACAGCAAATCTGAATTTATCCTAAATTCTGAAGCGTTTCAATTGCAATAGAAATAAGCGTGCAATGATTCCGCAGGAACTGTAAAAGGGGACCCATAGAGTGCAGATTTGTAGAGAATGACAGGGCATTTTACAATTTCACTTAAGCCCGAAAATTTTTGATGACAAATTTGACCGCATTGCGATCATCGACATACGCCGTTGGTCATAATCGATTTCGGACGTTACAGAGCAAAAAATGAAAAATTTTGTTCGCGCCTCTCGTGGTCGTTTCGGTCGTTGCTTAACAGACTAAAAAAATCCTCTGCGTTCCTGACTCCGAAGACTTATTAAAATATCATGCACCATGTCTAAACGCCATTGTGCCCAGAGATGACGCGGTGAGTTTGAACTTTCTCCCTAGGGCTTCAAGTAGAGTCACTCTGTCATTCGAGTTAGGCGAGGCGAGAATTTTTGCCTTTGGCTTGCTACTTAGTTGCTTTTAGGTAACATCCATAAACTAACCGATTTGGGAATCTTTTTTATCACCCCGTCCCACCCCTTGTTGTAAATTGTAGTTTTCTCTTCACATCCCCATCTCTGTCTGATTTTTTTATTACGAAGGAAGCTTTAAAAAAATAATTGAATTTTTAAACAAAATAATTATATTTTTAACGATACAAATTAATGTTTAACCAATTCTTTAGTTTAAAATTTTAAATAAAAAAGAAAGAAAGGTAAATTTTCAAACAAGAGGAATCAATCAAACAAGACTTACCAATACTTCTTTTTCACAAAGGATTTTTCAATTAAATAGTTAAGTCATTAAACAAATAATTAAATTTTAAATTAAAAAATAAATTTTTACCAAACTAAATCAATCTACAGATAAAAAAAAATAATTTTCAAAAAAAAAGAATTATTTTCGACCCAAATAGACGAGATTTGAAGAAAATAGATGAATTTTCCACAAAACAGTTGGATTTTCAGCCCACCACAAAATAGTTTGTTTTTCTACTAAATAAGTTAAATTTCCAACTCAAAAAGATAAATTTTCAACCAAAATGAAATAGTTAGGTATATATTTTTAATCTAAAAAATTAATTTTGAACTCAGAAAAGCAATTTTCTATCATTAAAAAAAAACAAAAAGACAAATTTTTAAGAAAATATTTGAAACTACACATAAAAAGATTAATTTAAAAAAAAGGATAAATTTTCTAGCGAAAGAGAAAATTTTCAACAAAATAGATAAATCTTCCACAAAACAGTTGAATTTTGTACAAAACAATTTAATTTTCCACCCAACACTAAATAGTTAAATTTTCAACAAAAATATTTCTAACAGGTAAAATAAATGAAAAAACAAAGAACTTTTAAGAAAGTTAAGAAAGAAGGTTAATTTTATGCAAAAAAAGACAAATTTCCAAAAAAAATAGATGAATTTTCCACAAAAAAGTTGAATTTTCCCCTCGAAACGAAACAGTTGAATTTTTTACAACAATAGTTTAAATATTCAAACCAATGGTTGAATCTTCAACAAAAAAGATAAATTTTTAACCATGAATGAAATAGTTACATTTTTAGTCTAGACAATTAGTTTTTAACACAAAAAACCAAATTTTCTACCAAATAAAAGAAGCAAAAAAGACGAATTTTCCATGAAATAGATGAATTTTCCTCAAACAAATAAATTTTCCACCCGGCACTATGAATTTCTAACACAAAAAAATTGTTTGACAAATAGTTAACTTGCCCAATAAATAGTTAAATTTTTAAACTAATTTTGTTTTACTGAAGCAGTTGAATATTTTTTTAAATGTTGGATTTTCCACCAAACAGATGCATTTTTTACCAAAAAATATGGTATCCAGGAAGAGTTAAATTTTAAAAGAAAAAGGCGTATTTTCAAAAACATAATTTAAGTTTCAACAATATACGAGTCTGCTTTAATTTTCCACTGAATGTTTTAATTTCAAACTATAAAAGACGAATTATAATTAAATTTCAAAATAGAAAAGAGACATTTCGTTTTTACAAAAAAAAAATAAATTCTCGACGAAAAATGTAACTGATGATATTTCCACCAAAAAAGACTTTAGCTTAAAAAAAAATTAAACAATACAAATTATCAAAAAAATAGTTGAATTTGGAACCCAAAAGATGGATTTTAAAAGAATTAGTTGATTTTTCAATTAGAAAGATGAAATATTTATAAAACAACAGAAATTTTAACATAATTCAATAATTTAAAAATAAAAAAGACCTTTTCTAACCAAATAGTTAAATTTCTAACTAAACAATATAAATTTTAAACTGAAAAATAATCTTTAACGAAGTAGGTTGAATTTTTGACCAAAAAGATTGCTTTTTAACAAAAGTATTGTATTTTCAAAAAAATAATTAAATTTCTGACAAATACTAGAATTTTGAGTAAACAAAAAAATGTAAACGAAATTTGAGAAGAGGGGAAAATTTCTTGAAAACAAGAGCATAAGACTATTTGACTGAAAATTTAACAACTTTCTTGAAAATTATTTTTTTTTTTAGAGAGAGAAATAATTTGTTTTAAACATTTCACTTTCGGTTCAAAATTTATCCTCTTAAATATTGATTTTTTCTAATTGAATATTCTACTATTTAGCTGAAATTTTATCCTTGTTGGTTAAAAATGCAACTGTCTGGTAGAAAATTAATTTGTTTTTTTTTAAGGACTGAAAGTTGAACTATTTTGTTAGAAATTTAATTTTTTAGTTGAGGATTCATGATTTTAAATCAATATACGTTTCTTTGATAGAAAATTTGACTATTTTGTTAAAAAAGCGTTTTTTGTTGTTGAAAATTAACTTTTTCGACTGAAAACACTAAATTGTGATAAAAAAATTTTCATTATAAAATTCCATTTTCGGTTTAAAAATGTAGATTATTAAATAAAAAAATTAAGTATTTAATTTTAACATTTACTTATTTTGTGAAAAATTCATTTTTTTATGGTAGAAAGTTCTCTTAGTTTAAAATTTACTTATTTGGCAAAAAATTATTTCAAAATTGTCAAAAAAATTCGAGAAGATTTAAGGATAACTTTTTTTATTTTTAACGATTTTACTAACATTTACATAAAATTATGAATGTTGAAAAACTTACAAAATATATTATTATTCGAAATTATTTTCTCCTCAAATTGTAATTTGGTTGCATTTTTTTTCTTGATTGAAAAATCTTTTTATGGTGAAAATTCATCTTTTTTGTTGAAAAGTGATTTTTTTTTTAATTCTAAAGCACCTTCACTGTTTTCGAGATAAACCGAAATTTTTATATTTTTGAAAATAAAAAAGAATCCGGGTTAGAATGGGACGATCAAAGATTATTTTCACATTTTCTCCCCTTTCGATTATTTATTTAAAAAAATTAAAATTATTTTTTACTTTCTTTAAAGAGATATTTATATGCTCTAAAAACATAAAAACTAATAAATTATTATCTTAATCTTTAAAGGAAATTTTAGAAGATTTTAAAACATTTGAAAAAGTTACAGTTTTTTAAGTCTATAATGTTTGAAAGAGGTGTTTTTTAGTTTGTTATTTTTTTTCAAAAAAGTAGGGAAAAGTCGAAGAAATTTAAATCATATTTAGAAGTTTTAAAAATTCTGTTAAATAATTTAAATTTTGAAAAAGACTTTAAAATACTTTATTTACTTTATATACATACTATTATTATAATAATTATAATTATAAATTATAGTTATAATATATACTATATGACTATATATATATATATACTTTATATATATACTTTATTAATTTTAGGAGAATATTTTAAAATATTTTTTAACATTGAAAAAGATTTTCAAATGGTTCAAAGAAATCAAGAAGATTTAAAAGTAACTCTTTTGTATTTTAAACAATTTTACTTATATTTATGTAACTTAAAAACAAATAAACAACTAATCTTGAAAAAAGTACCTAATAAAAATTTTTATTTTGTTTAAAAATTTATTTGATCCTCGAATAATAATTTGGTTGAAAATTCAGCTATTTGATTAAAAATTTATTTCCTTGTTTTATAATTCATGATTTTAGTTGAGAATTCATTTCTTTAGTTAAAAATTTAATAACTTTATTTAAAATTTGTTACTTTTTGAAAAAAATTTAAAGTATTTGGCTGGAAATTCGTTTTCCTTGATTGAAAATTAATTTTTCTTCAACTCAAACCTAAAATATTCCATTTTTTTAGTAGAAATTAATTCGGCTAGGTTAAATATTTAAAATATTTGGTTAACAATTTATTTATATTCTTAAATATTTGTCTTTTATGATAGAAAATAAATTTTTATGATAAAACTGCAACAGATTTCTTAAAATTTAATCAATCTTTTGCCCAGAAAATTCGACTTTTTTTTAATTCAAGAATATTTTGGAAAATTATACTATTTTATAGAAAATTGTTTTTATTTTTTATTTCAAATATGTTTTTAAATTGAAAATTCCATCATTTTGTTGAAAATTCGTATTTTTTGGTTCGGACCAACTGTTTTTAATTTAAAATAAAAAATTTTCTAACTTTAAATACAAACTTTTAAATTTTTTGCAGAAACTTAATCTTTTTAGTTGAAGATTAATATTTTTAATTGAAAATCCAACTATTTATTATTTAAATCCATGTATCTTGTCAAAAATTCAAGGTTTTCTATAGAAATTTCTTCCACTTGGTTTAAGATTTATCTGTTTCATTAAAAATTTATTAAGTTGAAAATTCGTATTTTTTGGTAGAAAAATAATAATTTTGTTAAAAATTCAACTAAGATGTTGAAAATTAATCCGTTTCCGTCAAGGATTCAGTATTTTATTCAGTTTTTTATTTATCTAAATAAATTCTCGAAAATGCAACAATAATTAGGAAAATTATTCTTTTTTATAGAAACCTGTTTTACATCAAAAAATCTTTTTTTTTTACTTAAAAATTTCATAGCCTTGTTGAAAATTTTTGGTTTTTTGGTTCAATTAAACTTTTTTCAATTTAAAATAAAAAATTTTTAAGTTTAAATATCATCTATTAAATTTTTGGTATAGAAACTTAATCGTTTTAGTTAAAAAGTAATATTTGTAATTGAAAATCCAACTATTTATTATTAAAATCCATGTTTCTTGTCAAAAATTCAAGGTTTTCTATAAAAATTTCTTTCACTTGGTTTAAAATTTAACTATTTTGGTAGAAAAATAATAATTTGGTTAAAAATTCAACTGTTTGTTCAAAAATTAATCCGTTTCAGTCAAGGATTTAGTATTTTATTTAAAGAAGATAATAAAATATCTGGTTAAAAATGTATTTGTATTGTTAAAAATGTTTGTTCTTTAATTGGAAATAATCTGTTTTTGTCAAGGATTTAAATATTTGGTTAAACTATTACATTTTTTATTAAAAATTAATCCCTTTGTTTGAAAGGTCAATCATTTGTACAGAAAAATCGTCCTTTTGTCTCGAAAATTCAACAATATTTAGGAAAATTATTCTTTTTTATAGAAACCTGTTTTATATTGAAAAACTTTTTTTTTACTTAAAAATTTAATAATCTTGTTGAAAATTCACGTTTTTTGGTTCAATTAAACTGTTTCTAATTCAAAATAAAAAATGTCTAAGTTTAAATGTCAACTATTAAATTTTTA